>CP049713.1:1014360-1064345 GCA_004148225.2 Heterodera glycines
CCACGCGTGGCAACTCCAGGGAGTGGTTGAAGGCGTAGCAAACGCTGGCGTACTCGTCGTTGACCTGCTTGATCTTGGTCCGGCCCTCCTCGAACATTGTCCTAATCCGGGGAAAGAGATTGCACAAATTAAGCCTGGTCAATATAAATAAAAAATTTTCCGTTTTACTCTTTCGGTCCGATAAAAGAAATTTTTAAAATTTTCGGTATCGTAAAGCGGTCTGGTCTCATAACGTATTTTCCAAGTTTTGAGGGCCGTTTGGGGTAGGCAAACAAAAATATAAACAAAAGAAATCAGTGAACAGTCAATTCGAAGGCAAAACAAAAATATTCAACTTACCCCAAAATGTCTCTCATCTCTCTGACCGCGTCCATTTCGTACACTGTGTCGGGGAAGCTGGCGATGCCGAATTTTGACTCATCGCTGAGCCAGTAGAACACCCAAAGTTTGTCTAAAAAAAAAAAAATTAAAAATGAATAAAAGTGGGAGAAAAAAAAATTCGTATGAAATTCAAAGGGTCGAAAATTCCAAAATTTCGGACCGCCCGGCGACAAATATTTTTTGTTTTATGTGCCAATAACTCACCATCGCCCGCCCGTTTTTGCGTGAAGGTCAGCATGTGATAAGCAGCAGATGAAGAAGAAGCCATTAAAAATCGAATAACCAAATTTTCTAAAGTAAATAAAAATTGAGAGTCAATTAAAAAAGGTTAAGTGTTTCTGATGAATAAAAATTTCTGGATTCCAAAATTCAAAAAAAAAATTTTGTATGTAAAATTGTAGACTCCGCTGCGGGATTGATGCGGACTGGGATCCCGCAAAATCCCGCGCAGGATCCCGTTCCGTTCCGGGCGAGCTCTAGTAAAACGGCTGGGGATCCAACCCAGAGCTTAAGAGAGATGCCCATTAAGGACCATGGAGGAAGTGCAGAGGAATGGAAGAGGGAAAGAGAAGCGGGAATTGGTGGGTGAAAATCCGGGCCCTGGACTCCCAACCTCCCGGGTCCCAAGCCCAAATCCGTCCGTGTCCGGACCAGTCATAAATCGGCGGTAAATGTTAACGAACCCGTGGGAAGGGACAAATGAGCGGAAGCGGGGAATGTGTAAAGAGAAAATGCATTTAAATGTGTGTGAATTAATTGCGCTTTACACTCTATACTTTGAGCAAATTTGAAAAAAAACTGTTTTTTATTTGGCGTTTTATCACTTTTTCGTAGTTTGAACCGCTGACCGACGAAATGTCCAAGTCTCGAATTTGAGTTTTTTATTATTCAGATGGGCATAAGGTTAGGCAAGGGGTTAATATAAAGGGTATATTCGTATTCAGCGACCCCGAAAACCCTAAAAATCCTAAAAAAAAGGTCAGAATTCACCGGTTTTCCAATGAGTTTCGAGCCAAATGCTTATCCACCCAAAATTTGTAAAAGTTCAATTTTCCAGGTTTCACTTTTATATAAGAAATGTTCACCCCCCCCCCCCGGTAACGCATGGGCTTTCATGACATTTTTGCTTTCAAATACCACTTTTTTCCCCAGATTCCTTGCGTGTGCTGTGATGGCGAGAAAGTTGTGGTCCGTCTCTCCATCTTGTCGCAGTGCGGATTCTTTGCCAAAATGTTGCAGGTTTCACACCTTTTCCTTTCTTATTATGCCGATTCCATTGGCGCAAACATTGCAAAAAAGAGTGGGAGGGTGATCGTTTAACGAAAATGCCGGCCCCACCAAATGCTTCGGTTTTAAAAGTGCCAACGTTTTTCCTCTTTTTTCAATTTTTAGGACCTCAACGTGGAAGCCAACGGACTGAGTGAGGACTTTATGTTCGACATGACCAAGGCGGAGATTCCGGCGGAGACTTTCAAAAAGATTGTCTCTTGGATGGAGGAACGCAAGGGTGAGTTGGCAATGAATATTTGGGCTTTTCTTTATCCAACAAAACTATTTTCTGTATTTCAGGTCAGCCGGTGCCTGAATTCGAGGAGGTAACACAAAGTTGCCCTGCTGATCTGTTGAAAAACTCCCATTTTCAGGATCCGAACACTTTCGAGCGCAAATGGCTCACCCAAAGCGATTTTCAGCAGAATTTCTTCAAGGTGAGCGAGCGTCCATGTTTTTCAAAAATGCCTTTGTGTATTAAAATCTATTTTCTTTTTTGCATTGATTTTAAATCACTTTTCAGTGTGAATTTGCGGAGGCTGCCGCGTTTCTGAACGCCGCCAACTTCCTCGACTTGCAGTCTCTGGTGAGTCCCAAAAATTTCATTTTATCAACTGTTTACACCGTTTTGTTCAGTTCCGTCACGCTACGCAGGCGGTGGCCGCGCGTATTAAGGACCGTTCGCCGGAAGAGATTCGTGAAATGCTCCACCTCAACGACAAGGAGGACAAACCGTTGACGGAGGAGGAAAAGAAGGCGATTCGCGAGAAGAATGTCTGGTGCCACTACTAATTGTGATGCGATTGGCCATGCGATTCCTTCCCTTTACCATTTATGCCTCAACAAACATTTCACCGACGGATGCCCTCCCCCGCCAATTGTTTTCTTCAGTCCGTTAATTGTTTCTCTTGCCCCACAAATTTTGCTTTCTGTTTGCCTTATTGTCCTATTGCATGTCCAATTGTTGTTAGGATTGTTTTTGAAAAAAATCTATAGGTTAAAGCCTTTCGTGAAGCTATGTATGTAAATTTTAAACAACGAAAAAACACCAAAGGAATTTCCCCCCTACCCAAAACTGACATATGTTTTACACACCGACACGGCGATTCAATTTTGGGCTCCCAGTGCAAATAAGTTTATTTTTTATTTAGTAATCAGAACGCCAAAACTTTGCAAAACTTAAAATTTTCCGGGGATTTTCCCTTGCAAAAATGGAAGAGCCGATCTCGAGTTAGAAAAGAAACTTTCAAAAAACAAAAGAGAATTCGATAGAGGGGGTCAAAATATGGGCCTATGCAAAATTTTAAGAAAATTGGTCAATAGGAAAAAATTTTTTTCAAGGACAAAGGTTTTTCTTTTTCTCTCATTTGGGCGTACTATTTCCTTGTCTCTAACATATAAAATAACACATGAATCATTTATCTGCCAATAAACAATTTTTTTAAACTTTTGACTAATTAAGAAATATTCTTCAGAATTTTCCCTTCAAAATGAACACAAAATGGTTTTGTTTGGTCTTTTTACGCGTCCCATGACGTTTAATGTGTACGTGTACTGGTATTTCAGCTCGGATTTTCAAACTTTTTTAACGTACACAAATTTTCAAGCGCCGCCTGATTGATTCAAAAAAGCGTTAAATTTTGGTTAGGTAGTTTTGAAAAACTTAACGAATTGCTTCACTCAAAATTTTACACAGCTGCGCCTATCGGTACCCCCTCCTCAATGTTTCCATTTTTTTTGAAAAGCAGATACAAAAAACTGAACTTTATTTCACCAGAAAATTTGAAGCAACACAGATTTTCGAACTTTCTGCTAAATCTAACAGTTCATGTTTAAGCAAAGGGTTTGCAATGTCTGCCTATGGGATCACTATGGGTCGGGTCCACTGCGTTTCGGCGCTGGCGTTTCGGCGCCAGCATGTTTTTGGCTATAACTTTTTTCTATCTAATCCAGGGCTCGGATCGAAAAATTTTCAAAATCAGAACATCGGGTCCAAAAAATCAGATTTTGGGGTCGAAAATCAGAACATTTTGCAAAATTGCTTCAAATCAGTTATTTTTACAATTTTTCGATCAAAAATGTATCAAATATTATATTTTTCGTCTCCCATTATCGATTTTAACAATTTTGGGGAGAAAATTAGCAAATCATCAATTTTAGCGCATTCGGAATCAAAAAATCAGATTTTTAAGAATTTTTTCGGCGCATTTTTCCAAAAAACTTTTAGGAAATGGGCGAGGGGGGAGGGTCCGGCGGTGCCGATAGGCGCCGCCGGAAAATTTTTTGTAATTTCGTTCTGATTTGTTAACAGATTTTCACCAAAAAATGCCAATTTTGCAATTAAATTAAAAGTCAAGCGACGACTTTTTTTTTCGCTTTTAAAAACACTTTTGCGGGGCCCTTCTTCCAAAAATTTTGGAGGATGGACAGGGGGTCCGGCGGCGCCGATAGGTGCCGCCGGGAAAAATTTGTGATTTTAGTACGATTTGTTAACAGATTTTTGTCCAAAAATTTTTGTAAAATAGTGACATTAGGCCATAAAATTTTAAAATTATGAGTTTGTTTAAGAAATCAGAACAAATTTTGGTCGCTACCCCAAAATCAGAACATTTCTGACAAATCAGAACATTTTTATTTTATCAGATTTGGACCCTCCAAATCAGAACATTTCTGATAAATCAGAACAGATCCGAGCCCTGATCTAATCCAAATCCAACATTGTTGATATAATTCGAAAGCTTAACATGTTTAGAAGCTTTTTCTAAGCGATTGCTTCGCGATTAGACAATTACCAAAAAAGTTATACATGAAAATTTCGAAAAGTCGAAATTTTTGAAGTTTTTTCTTAATAAAATTTTTTACAGGCTTGAAAATCTATCCGCTTTTTGTAAGGCTAATAGAGCATGATAAGTAGGGATGGTAAAAATATGGATATAAAATCGCGAAATATGGCCATAAAATATGGACCAAAAATCGCAAAATATGGACATAAATGGCAAAAATGTCAAAATATGGACATAAATTTTTCAAAATTGAGTGCAAAATTTCTTCAAATTTATTGGTTGAAATTGCATATGAGATACATTTCCAAATTTTTTGACTCGGTAAGGCGCTTTGACAAAGACGCAATTAGTCGGCCAACATTCGGAAATTGGTCTCGAATTTTTTCGGCAATTACGTGCAATCATTTTAAAAGAAAAAAAACATAAAAGCCAAAATTTATTAATTTTTTTAGCGCAAAATCAACAACAAAAGCGAAATTTTCGCTTTTTTGCTTATTTTTGACATAATTTATTAATTTTTAAGAAAATTTAAATTCATTCAATATTCTCGAGAAATTTGGCGAAAAAATGATTTTTTGAAAAATTTTTCGGGTTTTGGGCTCAAAAAGGCTAATTTAGCTGCTGGGGGCCGTTCTAATAGAGGTTTTTTTGAAAAATGCCAAAATATGGACATAAAATATGGACCAAAATGCCAAAATATGGAAAAATATGGAAATATGGACATAAATCGCGAAATATGGAAAAATATGGAAAATATGGATATAGAAATCCTTCCTTTCAAACCAAGCTAAAAACATGTTTTTCGTGCGTTTCAGGCCTCCCACAGTCCAGGAAAAAAATATGGATTTCCATATAATTACCATCCCTCTCATATGCAATTTCAACCAATAAATTTGAAGAAATTTTGCACTCAATTTTGAAAAATTTATGTCCATATTTTGACATTTTTGCCATTTATGTCCATATTTTGCGATTTTTGGTCCATATTTTATGGCCATATTTCGCGATTTTATATCCATATTTTTACCATCCCTACTTATCATGCTCTATTAGCCTTACAAAAAGCGGATAGATTTTCAAGCCTGTAAAAAATTTTATTAAGAAAAAACTTCAAAAATTTCGACTTTTCGAAATTTTCATGTATAACTTTTTTGGTAATTGTCTAATCGCGAAGCAATCGCTTAGAAAAAGCTTCTAAACATGTTAAGCTTTCGAATTATATCAACAATGTTGGATTTGGATTAGATCAGGGCTCGGATCTGTTCTGATTTATCAGAAATGTTCTGATTTGGAGGGTCCAAATCTGATAAAATAAAAATGTTCTGATTTGTCAGAAATGTTCTGATTTTGGGGTAGCGACCAAAATTTGTTCTGATTTCTTAAACAAACTCATAATTTTAAAATTTTATGGCCTAATGTCACTATTTTACAAAAATTTTTGGACAAAAATCTGTTAACAAATCGTACTAAAATCACAAATTTTTCCCGGCGGCACCTATCGGCGCCGCCGGACCCCCTGTCCATCCTCCAAAATTTTTGGAAGAAGGGCCCCGCAAAAGTGTTTTTAAAAGCGAAAAAAAAAGTCGTCGCTTGACTTTTAATTTAATTGCAAAATTGGCATTTTTTGGTGAAAATCTGTTAACAAATCAGAACGAAATTACAAAAAATTTTCCGGCGGCGCCTATCGGCACCGCCGGACCCTCCCCCTCGCCCATTTCCTAAAAGTTTTTTGGAAAAATGCGCCGAAAAAATTCTTAAAAATCTGATTTTTTGATTCCGAATGCGCTAAAATTGATGATTTGCTAATTTTCTCCCCAAAATTGTTTAAAATCGATAATGGGAGACGAAAAATATAATATTTGATACATTTTTGATCGAAAAATTGTAAAAATAACTGATTTGAAGCAATTTTGCAAAATGTTCTGATTTTCGACCCCAAAATCTGATTTTTTGGACCCGATGTTCTGATTTTGAAAAATTTTTCGATCCGAGCCCTGGATTAGATAGAAAAAAGTTATAGCCAAAAACATGCTGGCGCCGAAACGCCAGCGCCGAAACGCAGTGGACCCGACCCATAGTGATCCCATAGGCAGACATTGCAAACCCTTTGCTTAAACATGAACTGTTAGATTTAGCAGAAAGTTCGAAAATCTGTGTTGCTTCAAATTTTCTGGTGAAATAAAGTTCAGTTTTTTGTATCTGCTTTTCAAAAAAAATGGAAACATTGAGGAGGGGGTACCGATAGGCGCAGCTGTGTAAAATTTTGAGTGAAGCAATTCGTTAAGTTTTTCAAAACTACCTAACCAAAATTTAACGCTTTTTTGAATCAATCAGGCGGCGCTTGAAAATTTGTGTACGTTAAAAAAGTTTGAAAATCCGAGCTGAAATACCAGTACACGTACACATTAAACGTCATGGGACGCGTAAAAAAGACCAAACAAAACCATTTTGTGTTCATTTTGAAGGGAAAATTCTGAAGAATATTTCTTAATTAGTCAAAAGTTTAAAAAAATTGTTTATTGGCAGATAAATGATTCATGTGTTATTTTATATGTTAGAGACAAGGAAATAGTACGCCCAAATGAGAGAAAAAGAAAAACCTTTGTCCTTGAAAAAAATTTTTTCCTATTGACCAATTTTCTTAAAATTTTGCATAGGCCCATATTTTGACCCCCTCTATCGAATTCTCTTTTGTTTTTTGAAAGTTTCTTTTCTAACTCGAGATCGGCTCTTCCATTTTTGCAAGGGAAAATCCCCGGAAAATTTTAAGTTTTGCAAAGTTTTGGCGTTCTGATTACTAAATAAAAAATAAACTTATTTGCACTGGGAGCCCAAAATTGAATCGCCGTGTCGGTGTGTAAAACATATGTCAGTTTTGGGTAGGGGGGAAATTCCTTTGGTGTTTTTTGTTGTTGTTTAAAATTTACATACATAGCTTCACGAAAGGCTTTAACCTATAGATTTTTTTCAAAAACAATCCTAACAACAATTGGACATGCAATAGGACAATAAGGCAAACAGAAAGCAAAATTTGTGGGCAAGAGAAACAATTAACGGACTGAAGAAAACAATTGGCGGGGGAGGGCATCCGTCGGTGAAATGTTTGTTGAGGCATAAATGGTAAAGGGAAGGAATCGCATGGCCAATCGCATCACAATTAGTAGTGGCACCAGACATTCTTCTCGCGAATCGCCTTCTTTTCCTCCTCCGTCAACGGTTTGTCCTCCTTGTCGTTGAGGTGGAGCATTTCACGAATCTCTTCCGGCGAACGGTCCTTAATACGCGCGGCCACCGCCTGCGTAGCGTGACGGAACTGAACAAAACGGTGTAAACAGTTGATAAAATGAAAATTTTTGGGACTCACCAGAGACTGCAAGTCGAGGAAGTTGGCGGCGTTCAGAAACGCGGCAGCCTCCGCAAATTCACACTGAAAAGTGATTTAAAATCAATGCAAAAAAGAAAATAGATTTTAATACACAAAGGCATTTTTGAAAAACATGGACGCTGCCGCTCACCTTGAAGAAATTCTGCTGAAAAATCGCTTTGGGTGAGCCATTTGCGCTCGAAAGTGTTCGGATCCTGAAAATGGGAGTTTTTCAAACAGATCAGCAGGGCAACTTTGTGTTACCTCCTCGAATTCAGGCACCGGCTGACCTGAAATACAGAAAATAGTTTTGTTGGATAAAGAAAAGCCCAAATATTCATTGCCAACTCACCCTTGCGTTCCTCCATCCAAGAGACAATCTTTTTGAAAGTCTCCGCCGGAATCTCCGCCTTGGTCATGTCGAACATAAAGTCCTCACTCAGTCCGTTGGCTTCCACGTTGAGGTCCTAAAAATTGAAAAAAGAGGAAAAACGTTGGCACTTTTAAAACCGAAGCATTTGGTGGGGCCGGCATTTTCGTTAAACGATCACCCTCCCACTCTTTTTTGCAATGTTTGCGCCAATGGAATCGGCATAATAAGAAAGGAAAAGGTGTGAAACCTGCAACATTTTGGCAAAGAATCCGCACTGCGACAAGATGGAGAGACGGACCACAACTTTCTCGCCATCACAGCACACGCAAGGAATCTGGGGAAAAAAGTGGTATTTGAAAGCAAAAATGTCATGAAAGCCCATGCGTTACCGGGGGGGGGGGGTGAACATTTCTTATATAAAAGTGAAACCTGGAAAATTGAACTTTTACAAATTTTGGGTGGATAAGCATTTGGCTCGAAACTCATTGGAAAACCGGTGAATTCTGACCTTTTTTTTAGGATTTTTAGGGTTTTCGGGGTCGCTGAATACGAATATACCCTTTATATTAACCCCTTGCCTAACCTTATGCCCATCTGAATAATAAAAAACTCAAATTCGAGACTTGGACATTTCGTCGGTCAGCGGTTCAAACTACGAAAAAGTGATAAAACGCCAAATAAAAAACAGTTTTTTTTCAAATTTGCTCAAAGTATAGAGTGTAAAGCGCAATTAATTCACACACATTTAAATGCATTTTCTCTTTACACATTCCCCGCTTCCGCTCATTTGTCCCTTCCACGGGTTCGTTAACATTTACCGCCGATTTATGACTGGTCCGGACACGGACGGATTTGGGCTTGGGACCGGGAGGTTGGGAGTCCAGGGCCCGGATTTTCACCCACCAATTCCCGCTTCTCTTTCCCTCTTCCATTCCTCTGCACTTCTCCATGGTCCTTAATGGCATCTCTCTTAAGCTCTGGGTTGGATCCCCAGCCGTTTTACTAGAGCTCGCCCGGAACGGAACGGGATCCTGCGCGGGATTTTGCGGGATCCCAGTCCGCATCAATCCCGCAGCGGAGTCTACAATTTTACATACAAAATTTTTTTTTTGAATTTTGGAATCCAGAAATTTTTATTCATCAGAAACACTTAACCTTTTTTAATTGACTCTCAATTTTTATTTACTTTAGAAAATTTGGTTATTCGATTTTTAATGGCTTCTTCTTCATCTGCTGCTTATCACA
This sequence comes from Heterodera glycines, assembly GCA_004148225.2. Classification (NCBI taxonomy): domain Eukaryota; kingdom Metazoa; phylum Nematoda; class Chromadorea; order Rhabditida; family Heteroderidae; genus Heterodera; species Heterodera glycines. The sequence goes on from CP049713.1 coordinate 1,023,776, forward strand.
TGCTGACCTTCACGCAAAAACGGGCGGGCGATGGTGAGTTATTGGCACATAAAACAAAAAATATTTGTCGCCGGGCGGTCCGAAATTTTGGAATTTTCGACCCTTTGAATTTCATACGAATTTTTTTTTCTCCCACTTTTATTCATTTTTAATTTTTTTTCTCCCCGAATTTAGACAAACTTTGGGTGTTCTACTGGCTCAGCGATGAGTCAAAATTCGGCATCGCCAGCTTCCCCGACACAGTGTACGAAATGGACGCGGTCAGAGAGATGAGAGACATTTTGGGGTAAGTTGAATATTTTTGTTTTGCCTTCGAATTGACTGTTCACTGATTTCTTTTGTTTATATTTTTGTTTGCCTACCCCAAACGGCCCTCAAAACTTGGAAAATACGTTATGAGACCAGACCGCTTTACGATACCGAAAATTTTAAAAATTTCTTTTATCGGACCGAAAGAGTAAAACGGAAAATTTTTTATTTATATTGACCAGGCTTAATTTGTGCAATCTCTTTCCCCGGAATAGGACAATGTTCATGGAGGGCCGGACCAAGATCAAGCAGGTCAACGACGAGTCCGCCACCGTTTGCTACGCCTTCAAACACTTCCTGGAGTTGCCACGCGTGGACGACGCGACGGCACGGCGCCAACGCATTTGCCAACTTTTCAATTTTTTTGTCGACGAAGCGCTGGAGAAGAAGCACACGGAGGTACAAATTTAATCCAAAATAATAAACACGAAAAATTATTAGGTGTTTGAATTCGTTCGTAACCAACTTTTCAAAAAAAAATATGATAATTCTCTGCAAGCAAATTTAATGGAATTTTTTTTCGGAATTTTCCACTCTTTTCCTAAAAAACGAAATTTTCCAATAGAAATTCTATACAGATGCATGCAACGATGAAGAAAGAATAGTCATTTTTGGAGAAAAACTGCTACAAATTCCTTCTTTTTCTCCCTGGCGCTGAAAAAGTACAAAAATAACAATGGGTAGAGAAAAATTTTTTGGAATTTTGACCCGAAGTCTGCCATCCGAATTTTTTCTGGCTAGAACCTTGTTTTGAAACCGATTTTGCGCATATGCACAAATTTGGTTCCGACCAAGCAAATTGTAAACACGAATTTGTTTGCTAAAATTTTGAAAACCAAAACTTTTTTTTTGTCTGTCCAACAACTAATGTTTTCCCATTTATTAAATGCATTTTCCAGGCCGGTTTTTCGGGCTAACTCCTTTCAGAGATGTTGATATGATACGATATCCCTAAGTTCTCTATTTGCCTACCAAAACTCGTTAACTTTTAAAAAAGTTAAAGCAAAAATTTTCGGAAAACCCAGTTTTTTGAAGTTTGTTGGCCCTAACTCTAAAAAAATTTTTTTTTTAAATTTGGCCGGAAATAGAGAACATTTAGGGCTATCAAATAATATCAAATTCATTCAATTCAAACATCTATGAAAGGAGTTAACCCCAAAAACCAACCTGGGGCCCAGTTGACCTCCACCTTCCACCTCCCCACGACCCCCTGCCCCCAATTTTAAGGGGAAAAATTGTTTTGAAAATTTTCTTATCAGAAATAGCAAAATTTCTCAAAAAAAACTATTCACGGCGGGGGCCTGCCGGCATCGTCGGCCCCTCCCTTCTTTCACCTTAAGCCGGACCTGGAAAAACAAAAATTTATTTTGAGCAGAATGGGTGTCATTTTCTGTGCAGCGACCTGAAAACACTTAAATTTTTCCTCCTTCTCAGCAGCTGGCAGTGGCAGGCGATAATGAAGAGAATGCCGTTGAGTTGCTGCAGGCGCAAATGCGCATCCGGGAACTGGAAGGTAATTTTGAAATTGCAAATAATATAGCACTAAAAATCGGAAACTTTTTCGGGGTTGGTAGAGCATTGCATTCCTTCCCCGTATGACCGTAACCAGAGAAAAAATTCCGGAGAGGGAACAAACAGCTCGTTTCCACCCGTCACTTCCTTCGAAAAAAAAAAATTCGAACAGAAATTTAAAAAAACCAAAATTTTTTGAATTAGTAAGTTTCGGAAAAAATTGAAGTTTCTCTAGCTTTTTACAAAAGTTCTTTTTTTTATTTCGGTGGGCGTGGTGAGGCGAAACGACGGGGGTTGGGATGAAATGCACCCGAGAGGCGAACCCGGAGACTTTAACGAATTTTTTAAGAATTTGAAATTAGACCCGAAAATTTTTGAAAAATGGTCGGAACCGGGGCCTGAAAATCGACCCGTGCGGGACTCCTGGCCCCAAAATTTTGTAAAAGGCCGAGACCATACATGGACAAGGAGTGTCCGGAGACACCCCCCCCCCCTCATTCGTCGTAAGAGGGTGGGTGTAAATGAGTTGAGGGGTGGGGTAAAAATAGAAAAATTTCTTTAAAAAACTTAGCTATTTTCCGTTTTCACAGAGCGCAAACGCCGTGGACTGGCATCTGTCTTTGCTCGCTTTGTGCGCCACTTCATTCAGCGCTGGGGACACAAACATCAGCAGGTAAATGGTGACTGAGAAAAAAAGGCTTGCAAACAAAAAAATTTGTGAAAATAAGGCAATCATTAAGAATTGGTGTCCCGACAAAAAAATGTTAAAAATTTGTCGGGGATTTTTTCTAGGCTTAAAAAAATGCGCTGATCACGAATCTGAGTTCAGATTTTGAAAATCATTGATTTTTATCTAACAAATAAAATTTTTTGTCAACTACTTCATTTTTTCCAAAATTTTAAGAAAATTAGTTGGACATAAAACTGACACACATATGTTGTACTTTTTTAAAAAATAATTTAAAAAATCGAAAAAAATCAAGTAGTTGACAAAAAATCTTAGATAAAATCAATGATTTTCAAAATCTGAACTCAGATTCGTGATCAGCGCATTTTTTTAAGCTCGAACACCGGTTTCGCCACAAATTCGTCCATCGGTCTGAAGCTAAAATATTTATAAAAAGAAGGAAAACAAATGTGAGAGTGGGCTTCGTCAGTACGAGATCTCTCACTTCTAGAAAAAAAAGTTCTGTTTCAGCCCTGACTCGTATACAGAACAAAATGTTAATTTTGCTTGCTCATTATGGGTCGCTTGGAGACCATAAGAGACACAAACAAACGCAAGCCACAAAGACAGGCTAAAGCCACCAGAAAACCGGAGCAGGATGTTCATCCAAAAAATTAAAAAAAAACAAATTTTTTTTTGTCAAGAATTGCTTTTAATATGGAGGGGGGAGCGACAGGGGAAATGAAGTGCACCCACCGCAAACCAAGAACGGCTCGTGATTTCTGCTTGAGAGACGGCATTGGGATTACCTGAAATAAAAATTTTAAAAATGTATCATCAAGTTGCTTCCGCTCCTTTAGAGGACAAAATTTAACAATTGAAAAATTCACAAATTTTTTCTGGCAACTTTGTATAACAAAATTTTAAAATGTAAAATTTAAAAAAACTAGTCTGTGCAAAACTAAATAAATTTGTTTGCAAGCCTTTTATTATTGGGGTGGATAAGCAAAAAATTTTTTTGGTTAATTCTAGTCAATGGCGCCCGGGAGTGGCATATTGTATGATGTCCCGATGGTTGGCATTTCTGTCGGCTTGTCAAGAAGCGGAAGCGAGGCGGTCTCATGTACTTCGAGGTGGTCGAAGCCGACCCTTTGAACATCCGCTCAGGAGGGGCACGTGCTTCTTCACGGGCGGTGGCGGCTCTCTCGACACTTTAGCATTGTGTTCGCTGCAGAATGCACACAGCGCCGCAAAACTACTCTTGCGCAAGGAAAAAAACACCTATTTGGACAAAGCGCGCCTCCACATGAATGTGGTGTCGACGGTTGGTTTTTTTGGTATTTTAAGCGTTGCCTTTTTAAATTATAAATTGGGAAAAAACAATTTTTGGCTAATTGTAAATTGAGATTCATTCACCTTTGTGATTACAAAAACGATGAAATGAAAAGCAAAAAGGTCGCTCAAAGCTGTACCCTTTTATTCCCCCCTCCAAAAAAAAACCCTGGGACCTCCCTGGTTTCATGCCTCTTAACCTGAATTTTTATTTATTTAAGTAATATAATATTTAAAAATTTAAATGTTTTTTTGAAGGAAAGTGCCAACAAGTCTGGGCCATCCGGTGGCCTGGCCGGAGGGATGGCCTTCGTCTCACTGGCAAGAGGGGCAAAAATTCGTCCTAACTGTGCAATCACGGGTCAAGTGGCACTGTATGGAGCAATTGTGAAAGTCAGCGGAATCGCTGAGAAGACAAAGGCCGCCTGTGACGCGCGCATGCAGTACCTGGTGCTGCCCGAATGGAACCGAGGCGACTTTGAGGCGATCCCAGCCAGAGGAAAACAAACGAAGGACAACAACGGAAGGGACACCGAATTGATTGCACATTTCGTCAAAACATACGCCGACGCAGTTGACTTCTGCTTCAAACAACCGACTTACGGAACACAAGGATGAGGGGAGCGGATTTTGTGATGGGGTGTGATGGGGAAGGGTGGGGGCGGGGTGTGATTGTTTTTTGTTGGAACAGCAAAGCTGTTCGGTGCCGATCGGCCTAGGTCGGGGGTACTGAACAGCGGCGCTGCCATTTTTTCGGTTAGTGTATAAGTATTTTATGCGCCGTTGTAATATTTTTTTGTATTGTATTTTTTTTGTTGGAACAGCAAAGCTGTTCGGTGCCGATCGGCCTAGGTCGGGGGTACCGAACAGCGGCGCTGTTCCGTTATTTTACTGTTTTTTGCTTTTTAAAATAAAACCTATGCGCTATGTTTTCTATATTTTTTTGAAAAACCTTAATGGGAGGGGGATGAGGGGATAAACTGTAGGGACTTGTCAAAAATTTTGGCAGTGAATGGGTAGCACAGTAGGACAGAAAATACATATGTATGTACAAATCACAACAAAATTCACACAAATTTGTATGGCATTTTAACTTCGTTTTGCTTATTTTTCTCCGTCCGTCCGTTCCTTTCTTTTTTTCCGTCGCCGTCACTTCAGAAGCAGCAAAGGCAAATGCATTTGACCAAGCAAAGCACAAGGCAAGCGACCAGGCAAAAGGCGAGAAGCGACACCAGCACAATGGACCACGTGTTCAGTCTGAGGCAACAATCTGAAAAATGTTGGGGGATGGCATTCGAAAATGGCACTTTTACATTCAAAAAAACATATTCATTATTGGGTGAATGAATCAAAAATTTCAATTTAAAAAAACCCACCCAATTTCGTAGCCGTGCATAATGCCCTTAAACTTACACAATGTCAGCAAATTCAATGAGGGCACAAGTGAAGAAGCTGAAACGAATTGCATTAACAAATTGCACCGAAAAGGGCAGTGATCAGGACACTCTAATTCGGTAATACTGAAGTTTATCCCCCCCATTTTTCGAAAAAAATAAGTTTTAAAAAAGCCGTGTAAAACACATTTCCTTGGGGTTTTCGTGGTCGCTGATCATGAATCTGACATCCATTTCGACCAATTTCGAACTCCGGACCCGAATTCGAACAAAAGTCGTAAATTAAAAAATTTAAAAATTCACTTTTACGTTCATATCTGCACAGAATAATATTTTTTGATGTTTCAATGGTTTTTGACTGGATTTAGCTTGTTTTGGTCAATTTTGGAACAAAAGTGAGAAATTTGAAATTTTTTAATTTTCGACTTTTTGTTCGAATTCGGGTCCGGGATTCGAAATTATTCAAAATGAATGCCAGATTCGTGATCAGCGACCCAGAAAACCCCAAGGAAATGTGTTTTACACGACTTTTTTTAAAACTTTTATTTTTTCGAAAAATGGGGGGGGGGATAAACTTCAGTATTACCTCTAATTCTTACTGACAATGAGCAGTTCCGACTCAGCGAAATAAAAGGGAATTTCTAACATTTCCAAAGTTTTTTGCAATCATTTTAATTTGTTTATACTTTTTGCATTTGGATATAAATGTTTCCCTTAAAAGCGCAACCTTAACCTTGTACCAAATACTGTCAGTTATGAAGAGTTGGTTATGTTAAAGCGCATAAAACCCCGAAATTAACACACAACCCATGCGAATTCGACTCTTGATCCGCTAGCTGCTTTATCCCACCACCTCAGCATTTTAACAATTTAATGACTTTTTCCAAAAAGATTATCTCAAAATAGAAAATGAAAAGGGTATAAATTTAAGCACTGTGTGTATATGTGTGAAAAGCATATATTGAAGAAAAAGCTTGCAAATATCGATGATAGGGAAATGTCGAAAATGAATCAAAATTCCTTTTTTTTTTGTTATCCTTTCCATAGTCAAAATAACTCCTCTCTTTCTCTCCCTGTGCTTAATAACGTCTTCCTCCTCCACCACCGCCCGAGTACAGTGAACCGCCCGATCGGCCTCCTGCTCCACCGTAGGACATCGATTGCTGCTGATGGTAGCGACCGCCGGATGACGAGGAAGCACCGGTCATCTTCGACGGCGAGCCGTACATGTTCCATTCTGAAAGCACAACAAAAAATAAATATATAACTATGATTGACATGGCATAAATTTTTCATAGTTTAAATCTTGATTGATCCGAAGCAGGTAGTTTCCTCCCCGGAAAATAAAAATGTTTGAAAATTTTCCAGCAATTTTTTCAAAATATTATGTTGAATTTCTAATCTTGTAAAAAAAATCAGGGGTTTGAAAGGAGGGGGAGAAAAATTGAAGTGCACCCTGACCCATTTACCGGATTTCAAATTCATAAAAAAATCCGCCAAGCTCAAGCAGCTATTACCAGAGAGAATGTCATCAGTTTGTCTGCTCCAACCACCGTTGCCACTGGCTGAAGTTCCACCGGCGCTCGTGCCAAATGCGCGCGAATTGACCATTTCCGTGGCACGGCTATTAGCAGGGTTTGCCCATGCCGACGACTGACTGTTGTAATAGGAGGAGGGCTGGCCACCACCACCACCGCCGGAGGATTGGCCACGGGAAGAAGCGAACTGCGCCCTGGAGGAAAAAGCAATTAATTACATTAATTAAAGTGCACTTCATTTTCACTAATCACTTCCCCCCGAATTATATATATATACATATATTTAGTTTTCAAGTGTTTTTTCGATATAGACGGGTCGGTGCGCGAGGCGTACGCACTCGTAGCAGTTTAAAAAGTCCATTTGAAAGGACAAAAGAATCCCCAAAAAATGAAATTAATTTTTGAAACAGTTTGATTACGACCAAATAAAAATTGAAACCGAAAATTTGTTTTAAAATTTTTTTAAAATCGCAAGAAATTTTTTTATATTTCCTTGAATCTTATAGAAAAAAGTGCTGGATTTTTTGAGTGCCAACACATAAAACGCGAACGCGAAAAGCCACCTTGCATTTGGCCATGCCGTTCACAACCACCGCCACCACCACCAGCAGCAGAGACAGTGGAAGTTGCCGACGTCATCCGTACGACCCACCACCACCACCGCTGCTAATTGAGTACTGTTGCTGTTGCTGCTTGCCATAGGACAGCGCCCCGACGGAGGAGCCACCGGCGAAGGGTTGCGGCTGGGAGAAGGGATTCAGCGCGGCCGTGCCGCCGCCACCACCAAACTGTTGCTTTTGTTGTTGATCGTACGACGATGATTGATGGTAATTCGATGATGAGGAGGACATTCCGGCTTGGGCGCGCGAATTGCTACGGCCCGTTCCGCCGCTGCCACCGTCGCGCTGCTTGCCGCCGCCCACGTAACGGGACGATGCTGACGAAGAGCCACCCTTCGATTGCCATGTGGCGGTGGAGGAGCCGGAAATGTTGTGTTTGTCAGAGCGAGTGGACGAGCGTCGGATGGGCGAACGGCTTCGACTGTTGCGACCACGGTTGTGGGCCACGGCACGGTCCCGGTCCGACGAAGCACGACGCAGCATGTCGTTGTGTGAGCGACTGTGAATAAATAAATATGAGGAAATATATAACCGCATTTAATTGTATGAACGAAAATGGCACTTTTCCAAGCCGAACAACACATTCAACCGATATAAGTGTAAATTGAACTGTCCACCGGAAAAAACACACAGCAAGTCGGAAAGGGCGATTTGTACCTGCTGCTATTTGATTCTTTGGCACGCCCGCCGGTGACAGCATTTCGACCAACAACCGATGCCGACAGTTTGGAGGATGATGACGATTCCTTCACCTTCGCGCTGTTTCGTGCCAGTGCCACCGCCGCTTCGCTGTGGTGCCGAGAATAATTCTGCTGCTGGCGAGAGTCCCGGGCAGACGACTGCTGTGGTGCGGCAGGGACACCAAAACCGGCGGGTGAAGCAGCAACAAAAACCACGGCGGCGGGCAGTGCGGCTGCTTGGAGCCACCCGGACGCTTGGATTTGGGCGGTCAACTTCATGTGCTCCACCTCCAGCCGCTCGCGTTCCAACTTCTCCCGCTCGCGCTCCAGGCGCAACTCCTCCTCCTTCTTGCGATGCTCCTCCTCGCGTTGTTCCATCAAGCGCAGCATTTCCTCACGCTCAGCATTGCCAGCGTCATAACGGCGCGGGTCCGCTGACCCTCCCGGCCCTACACCGCGACGAGAATTGAAGTCACGGAAGCCGCCGCCACCCGGCACGTGTTGGTGCGCGGCACCGTATTGGTGCGAACCACCGCCCTCGAAGGCTGAGACGCGGATTCCGCGGCTTGTCTGGTGCACAAGACGGTTGAAGAGCCGTGGTTCCGCAGCGCTGCGCGACTTGACAATGTATTGCGGGCCGCCCCGATGTCCAAACGAAGCAGTGGCAACCGAGCGAAAATAGCGACGTTGTTGGTTACGCGAGAGTGCTGCTGTAATGAGAGAAAGGGCATTTTTTACTGACTGCAAATGCCGAAATTGTTATGAAATTGGGAAGCCGTCACACGCCAAACGCTTTTTGTGTTGATAGGGTGGTTAAGAGAAAAACAAAGCACAAAAGCATCTCTCTGCAAGTTGTGAATTGGCCATGGCCAGTCTATGAATTTCAAATGACGGAAAAGTGCCACAATGGCATTGTCGTTCGGTCCGAATGGCACACCGGCCCCGGGGGATTAAGCCCGGTCATCAGGGAGGATTTCATGAAGACAATCAAAATGCCTGGCGGATACGCCCCGCCAATGACAAAAAGGTGTTTTGTGACGAAAAAACAGAACGGCACAATATTATATACGCTGCATTTTGTGCAATTACAGTCATATTTTGACGCCGTGCCACCACCACCGTCGCCGGCACCGTTTTTGGCGATGCGCTTTCGAATGGATGTCCTCGAGGACGAACCCGCGGCGGCAGTTTTGGCGCTGTTAGTGTTGTTGTTGCGGTGCTGCCGTTGCGTGGGCGATGCGGTTGCGGCAGTGATCCGCGGACGCACTTTCTTTGAGGAGGAGGACGAGGCGGAAGCGGACGGCTCAGCGCCGCTCCCTTTGCCGCCATCCGACGACCCGCCAGCCGCTTTGCTCGAACCTCCGCTCTTTGCCGTGTCCCCGTTTTGGCGCCGCTGCCGTCACTCGCCGCCGCCGGCTGTTGTTGTTGCTGCTGTTGCGTGCCAATTTGCGACAGGTTGGAGCGGTCGGCCTACAACAAATGTTTATGGACGATGTTTGATGTGAATAAGTGTTGGGAAGGGGGGGGGGGGGGGTCGACCGACGACGCTTTTGTCACACACCACCAAATTTTTAAAAGGGAATTAATGAACAAGCAACCAATTAAAATTAAAATGGGATGACGAAATTTTCAAAACCAATAAATTTCTAAAATTCGTAAATTTCGATCATGAAAGAACCATGGAGATAATTTAAACAGCCATTAGTTTCGTGGACACAAAAACCAGTCAAAAATGACTGTCACCACGCCTAGTCAGAGTGACTAGTCTAATTAATTAGCAATGTTTGATCGGTCGATGGGTGGCGAGAATGACTAATAATTGTGCGTGTGCGTTTGCCTTTTCCACGTTGATGATGCGCCCCTTGAAGTTGGAGCGGTTCAGCTTCTGTGCACACACATTGGCCGTCTCCGCATCGGCCAGCGTCACGTAGCCAAAACAGGTGGGCGACTGTTTGTTTTTGGTGGTGAAAATCTTCGCCGTGATTACTTTGCCGTGCTTTGAGAACAGCGCCTTAAAAATTTGCCCTCAGGTGCTTTGCGTGGTTTTGGTCCTCCCCGCGTTTCTGATTCTGTTCGACTCCGTTGGCCAACACACACCGAAAAGCACGGCGTGGCGCTGAAGAGACTTCAAAGACACACTAGCGGACGTCACGGACAGGTGGAAGATGATGGGCTTGGTGTCCAGCAGGGGACTTTCAGATTTACAAGTGTCAAATTGACTAATAAATACCAATTTTGTCTTATGACAAAAGCCTCAATATTTAAGGGTCTCGGGACTCAAATGAGACTGATTTTGAATGTCAAGTCAAGTTCTGAACGGTAAAAAATTTTCCTGTTTTAAACTACATAAACATTCCAATTTGAATCCAGGGTAGGAGGCGAATATTGCCTAATTGTAAGCCAAAAAATGCAAAAAACCCCTTTCGACAAAACTTTTTCAATACTTATAGAAAAGACAAATCAATATTTTGGAGTTTTCATATTATCCCTTTTAAGTTAAAATTTGGATTAAAATAATTTAAACGGATGAGAAATGGCCAAGGAGAACGGGGAAAATTCTTGTCTAATTAGCACAACTAAAATCCAAATTTTTCCCCCTGCAATGCCGACGGATCCTTAATCTTCTCAACAACTAACTTTTTGGCCCATTTTTCCAGGCCATTGTTGGACCGTTTCAACTCGACGGACGAAGGAGCGGAAATGGTGGCATCCAAACCGTTGATGAAGTCAATTGTGAAAGTGCCAGAAACGGAGGCAGTGCCGAAAAAGAAGAGAAGCAAAAAGAAAATGGCACTTTAAACAAAATGGAAAATTTAAAAAAATTCATTTATTTAATTTTTTGTAAATTTTCTCTTTTTTTATTAAAATATAATGATGTTTGTTGGTTGAGAATCGATGAATTGCGAAAGAATTTTCCGCCGCTTTAAATGTGTGTCGCGAGAACAAAACTTTTCAAAGTCCGTTTTTCTTGAAATTTAACCTTTTCTAATCAATCTCTATTTTTTGAAATTTATGTTTTCAATTCAAGATTGACTCTTACATTTTACGAGAAAATTCTCGGCATTGGCATGCCGGCGATTCCTTTTCTGATGATTTATAGGGAGCTTATTTTATCCTAAAAGTTGAGGTTTTTCGTGGAAATTTTTTTAAATTTTCGGTGAAGTGCACCCCATTTTCATTTCGTTTACTGTGCCACTGAAACTCAAACTGAAAAATGCCAACATTATGTGCCCGACGCCGATCAAATTGCGCAAACACGTGCTGCTGATGTCGATGGTTGGCGAAACGTACACGGCGCCAAAATTGAAGGAATTGGAATGGGTCGACGACGCAATGCGACAGGACGCGTTTGAACAAGTCAGACGAGTAAGTTTAAAAGGTTCGAAAATATAAATATTTTCTGATTACAAATTGAATTGAGCGGGACTGGTCCGGCAATTTCCGGTTTCCCAGGTCCCGGAAGAAAAAAAAAATTTTTGACGCCTCTCCCCCGTTTTGTTTTTTGTTACAAAATGGCGTTTTATTTGTATGGACATCTTTCCCATTTGCGCAGATGGTCGTCACGATGTACAAACAGTGTCAGTTGGTGCACGGCGACCTCAGCGAGTTCAACCTGCTCTACCACCTGGACACTGTCTATGTGATTGACCTCGCCCAAGCCATGGACATTTCGCATCCGTCCTCGCTGCGCTTCCTCCACCGGGACATCAGTCAGTTCGGTGATGGGCACCAACGGCGTAATTTTGTTAGAAATTTTGTCCAAAACCCAAATTTGAAACCAATGGCATTCTCTTGATTCGTGAAAACATATTTATATGGGTTTTCAGGGTCACTGATCACCTGACATTCAGCCCGGGATTCGAAATTGGGTCAAAATAAATGTCAAATTTGTGATTCGAGACTCTGAAAATCCCTTCCTCTCCCTCATAAACATGTTTTTTTCGGGATTTTTTAAAACAAAAAAAATTCTTCCTCGAGATGGAGGGGGGGGGGGGGTTGTCGCCCGAAAAAAAATGATAAAATATTTTGGTTTCCCATTCAGCGAATGTTTTGAACTTTTTTGGTCGCATTGGCTGTGAGCCGTTGCCCACGCCGCACACATTCTTTCACGAAGTGACCGACATTGAGTTCGACCCGAACAAAAATTTGTATGTTCAGGTGGGTAATTCTTCCGAAAAGTTTTTTGCTCATTTGTTTTTTTTTAAATTTTTGTAAAAATCCATTTTTGGTATTGTTTTACGATAGGAATCGAACTCGGCTTAACTAAATAAACAAATGAATTCATTCAAAAAATCGGTTAAAGAATTTTCTCAAAAAATTTTCCAACAAATCGGCGGACTTCAAAGTCTTTTTTTCTAATTCCCCGCTCCACAGGTGGAGTCATTCGAGCGCGAGAATCGGAACATGGACTTGAAGGGGGCGAAGGCGTCGCCAGCAAATTATGAACTCCATTTACACCAGCAGGAGAGCACAGGCCGAGCGGACTCGCCTTCACGGCCTTACAATTGAACACGAAACGAAAAAAAGAATCAATGAATGGACGATTGAGAAGAATTTATCAGCCGAAACGAAACACAACCTCCATTTTCAAAATAACTAAAAGTCGGGTTTACCCCTCCCCAAGTCTCTGAAAAAATAACTGTAAATGAGTTAGGGATTCATTATTTGCACCCCGAAAACTTTAGGAAATTTTTTAAACAAAATTTGAAACTAGAAATTTTGTCAAAGTAGGGAAAAACCCGACTATTGCCAAATGCATTGGTTAAACACACTGTCATTTTTAATATTTTGTCAAACTGTTTAGTGTTAAAAGATTTATATGATGGATAGGTTGGAGGCATATCTACTATAAAATTTGAAGCATCAAAATATTCAATTATGTAAAGCACCCAAAATTCAATAGAATTTAAGCGTCGTCTAGCTCATTAACCGGACAGCAGATAATGAACATTCTGCGAGGAGAACCAACAGGCTTCCTTCGCCATTTTTCGATTCCTGAAAGGATCATTTTTCCCTTGTCCGTTCGTAACAATTTCAAAAGGCGGCACAGTGACACCAAGAGCCACCGTAAAAACAATAATAAAATTGACAGCCGAAGTGGCAGTTGCCGCAAAAAATTCCGGGCCACAAATTCATGTAATCGGATTCATGATCACGTCTCATAACATTAAAATATCTCGGAATTTATTTTGCACAAATCTGTGAACAAACTTCAATAAAATTTGAATTTTAACCAAGATACAAATATTGACCACCAATGTCACAAATTTACACAAACCTTAAATTCAATATGTAATTATTTCAAATTCAGTTCTATATATGTGTGTGTATTTGAATTTAATAAAAATTTATTTACCTATTTATTTCCAAAAATCAACAAACGGTAAAATTATATATACGGTAAATTAAATCAAAAATTTTTTCCATTGGTCACAAATTTGCCAGTCAATCGCTTCCTTTTCCCACCGCACCCATTCATTCAGAACGCGGTTAATCGGGCAGCGGACCAACAACATTTGACGAGCAGAACCATGCTTCATGCGCCATTTGTCGACCCGTGAAAGGGACATTTTTTCCCCGGTACGTTTGTTAACCAATTCAAAAGGGGCCACAGTGACGCCAAGGGCCAAAGTAAATACAATCACATAATTGACAGCAGAAGTGGCATTTTCGAAATGCTAAAACAAAATACCAAAAATATTACAAAAAACTGACTATATTGCATAAAATTATTAACACCGTTTTAAGCATTTCTATTTTTTGTCTCCCATTTCCAGATAGATCAGCACAGACGACAATTTTTGGCGAATTGTCCGGCCGAGGCGACAAAAGCCAGTGCGCCAATGATTGTCCATCATTTGCGGAGGGACTGTTATCGGGCGGAAAGTCGGGGAAGAAGTGGTGCCCAAAGGGGACTTGGACAACGCGAAGTGATGGACAATTGGCGAAGGATGGGCGTTCGTCAATAGGCAAATCAACGAAAATGTGTTCACCCATAAGGCGGAAGCGGCCAATGCCAAAGTTGGCAAAAGACAGGCCGCCAATGTTATCTCGAAGCATTGGCCAATGGGTGCGCAAAAACCTTTTTGAAATGCTGTCATCCATTGCCGCAATGGACAAATTAATGTTCAAATGGGCCAACAGTGGATGAAAACGGCGGAGAAAAGCGATGACATTTTGGTCGACATAACTGAAAAAGAAGGAACACGATCACAATGCATTGGTCAGTTCAATTTCCACTCGATTGCAATGCTGTTGAATCCGATGACTTTATTTGGCAGCGGTATTTTCGGTATTGGCAGCGATTTTTGATTGGAATTGACAATTTCCATTTCTTTCACGCCATTTTTTCCAATTTTGCTTCGAATTTTCATTTGTCCCAATGCCCATTTGCGGGTTTTGAAGTGTTCGTTCACACGGCACTCAAATCGGGGACTGATAAGTGCAATTTCGAGTCCGTTTTGCGCCGGCGTAAGCAATTCGAACACGGCCAACCAAGTGTCTGCTGGGATGAAACTGGAACGAAACCCAAAATGGAAACTCCGCTTTTTCAGATCACATTGGGGCCGTTCTCTTGAACATGCCGCTGAAGCAGTACCAAAATGCGTGTACAACACCAGGCACCCAGAGGAAAAAGCTGTGCAAATGGGGACAAAATTTGCATAATACCAAAATTGAATTACCGTATTTCCTAAAATAAGAGCCCCCGGGGGCTTTATTTTTCAACCCCCCTCGAATAGGTGCTTTATTTTAGGGGGGGGGTGGGGTTCTAATTTAAAGGGGAGGGAGCTAATGTTGCCCAAAAATCTAATTCATACCACCAAACTAAGACTTAATGAACGATCGATCAGCTTTACGACAATTTACAAAATAATTATAAAATTAAAAAATAATTAAATTTAACTAAATAATATAAACCAAAATATTTGGTTTAATTTTAATTATAATAAACTATTATTTTTTATATTTAACACTTGTCTTTCGTTATCAGAATTTTTCTACTAATTATTTTATTAATTTTAATTTTATAAGATTAATTTTAATTAAAATTATTAAAAATACGGATTTTGTCAGTTTAAAAAATGTATTATAAATTAAAATATTATTTTGAAAAATTAAAAAAAGCTGATTGTGAGTTGTCCTCAGCTGACCAGTCCAGAAGGCGTTTATGAAAGAAAATATGCGTCAGATATTTTCAATCTTACACTCTTCTTGATTAATGATTCGATTCCGATCAGTCTGATCAATTTGGTGATTATTCATCAATTCCAACTAAAAAAATTCCATCTCTGAGAACTCAGACTTAGATTGCGAGTATCAACAAAATCGGAAAGAATGTACCCTCAGACAATTCATTTGAATTTGATTATTTGAATTATATAGCGCATTAAATTCATCCATCACTTTTCTTGCTTCGATCATCAAAGCATATGTTCTCGCCCTCCCGCCGATCGCAATCGAGAGAGGTGTGAAGGCACCCGTGCCTGTCGAGGGTACTCTGCTTTGTCACAAATTCCAATCTTTATATATTATGTTGAATAAAAGATTTAAGAAAATTTAAACAAAAATGGGTTTTACGGGTGACCAAATGCGCGAAAAATTGCTCAGAAATTCGCCGACTGATCGGAGATGCCGGGGGAAGAAAGTGATCAGCACAGAACGCCGAAGGGAACAGTCCAGAATACCATACCCACCTTGATTGGCTTATTTTATAATTTGTTGAATTGTACCAATTGAAGTCGCAACTCCTGGAAAAATTCACATTCATTTAATCCCACTCATTTGGATTATGCTTTTGTGCATTATGTATAATTGTTGTGTTTGATTAGTCATGGCATTATCTGTGACTTTACCACGCTTAATGACCACTTAAATTCGTGGCCGGCTAAAATCTTGGTAAGAATTGCTTTGTCCGCATAATTGATTTTCACCTTCTCCCCCCCCCCCCCTCTTTAATCATCGGCTTCTCATCGTCAAAATTGTTCAAATTCACCATAACGTGAGGTGAAAAATATAATATTGATACATTTTGATCGAATAATTGTAAAAATAAACTTATTTGAAGCAATTTCGCAAAATGCTCCGATTTTTGACCTCAAAATCTTAATTTTTCAACCCGATGTTCTTATTTTGAAAAAATTTCGACCGAAGCCCTGATTTGGGGGGAGAAGAAGCAACTTTACATATACCATACCTACACCGATTGGCTTCTTATTTTGTAATTTTGAATTTTACCAATTTAAGGCGCCACTCCAAAATGGAAAATGTTTTGTGACTGATCAGTGGCTTCTTCCCATTGTCAGAACCCTCTGATCAGTTCATTTTCTCGACCCTGCTCTATCCAATGGTATGCATTTTTTAAAATCCGATCACTGATCAGTGAAAGTTCTGCCTCGCTCTCTCATTAAATCATTTCCAGCCGGGATCTCTTCCGATCAAATAATGAATGGTGAATGGGGCACCGAGATAAGTTTTTCCCTACGGGGAGGGGAGGGTCATTAATTTTGATCAAGCTAATCAGTCAATCATTGACCAAAAAGTTGATCAGTTTTAAATTTGTTTTTTTTTGAATTAATCAGTTTTTGTTCGATATTTATGTGTTATGGTTGCAATTTTGCTTTCCGGTTCTTAATCTTTGATTGCGTGACATAGCACTTTCTGATTTTTACCTTGATCAGCATCCTGATCATTTATTGTTTTAAGTGTTGGAAAATGTTCACTTTTGATCAATTACTTTTGAATTTGACCATTCCGGAAGGAGAAATTCTGCCTCAAGGGGAATGGACGACCTTTTTTCCGCTTTTAAAAACCGCTTTTTTCGCGGCTAATGACTTTTCAGCGAACTCCCTGACTTGGTGGTGCCGAGCTTGAATTCGCTGGTGCCGCCCGCAATTTTTAAATTTTTATTTCTGACCTTTTAAAATATGCTCGGCAGCGAATATTCTTAAATAGATAAATTTTTGGTTCTAAAATTCTTATTAGAACAGGAAAGTGTTTAAATCATTTTAAATGTTTTTCCTCTGGATTTTTGTGTTTCATATTGTTTTCCTGGCTTGTGTTCATGTCCAAAGGCTTAAAAAGCAAAAATATGCAAAAATTATTTGCTGTATCCGCAGCATTCAAATTTGCCGATTTTTGTATATAATTTAAATGCCCTTCTTTCTCTCGACCAAATCCCGTCATAAATTTGTCTGTCTGTTCGTCCCATCCCAAGCCAATCCTTCTCCTTTCATTTATTGTGCCATTTCCTTCTCCTTTCATTTATTGTGCCATTTCCTTCTCCTTTCATTTATTGTGCCATTTCCTTCTCCTCTCATTTATTGTGCCATTTCTATCTCATCATTCACTTCTGTTGCATATCTAATCCATTCCTCCATCACATTACTCCTCCTCATCCTACCCAAAGTCCCTTCCCATTTTTTCAGTTTATAAGCTCACTCATCAATTTCTCCCTCGGGGCTTTTCCAAATCCAAATAATCCATTGCATTGACCCATCAAAATGATCTGAGATACATAGTTAGCCCAAACTTATTCCCGGTTTTTATATTTCTTTTATCAGTGCTTTCCTTCAATAAATTCCTCTCTTTAAAAATGGTAATTTGAAATGGCTCAAAGCCTTAAATCCCGGGGACACAAAATTATTTAGAAAATGAAATTTTCTTAGGGGAGGGCGGAAATTATTTCATTAACGAATTTTTTTTTTTACTTTATTGGTACGTTATGAGCACGAAATGTAAAATAATTTTGGGAGAAATGCCATCCCCCGCGGCTGGGGAAAAATTGCGTTCTTTCCCCGCATTTTGTCGCATTGCCCCCAATTTTGGCGGGGGAATAAAACAAAAATGTCAAATTCGCTGTTAATGGGGAGTTTAGATATTTTAGGAAATACGGTAGTGGCGGAGCGGCGAAAATCGGAACCCCCATATGGGAGGGGGGGGGGTAATTATTTGATGGGGATAATTAAAAGCAAATACAGTACAATTTTTACTGATTCTTTTATCTTATTTTTAGTCCACCTGTACGGTAGCACCGATTAAAATTCGATAATTCTGTTTCATATCAAAAATTAACCTTTCCTGGTTACCAAACGGTCGCGCAGCAAAAATTCTGCATTATAATTTTTTTTTCAGAAATTTTCGAGTTTGACACATTTGCCACTTTATGGCATTTAAAATGTATAAGAATCTCGTTCTGATATCGTCAATTCAGTTTTTTAAACGATGAAAACTTTAATAAACTTGAAATAATAATACAAAATCTGAAAAAAATAAACATATTTACTGTAATCGGATTTTTTAGTGATTTTTTACGATTAATTATACCCCTACTAATTAGTCAGTCACTTCGTCTCATCAATTTACCTTATCAAACTCAGTCAACGGATCGCAAATTCAGTAATCTCATCAGAACGTTAAAAAATATTTAGCACATAATAAGCAAAAAATTGAAAAGGAATTGCTCGTGTGAATTTTTGACGACACTTTGTCCCCTAAAATTGTTGTCCATTTGTCTGTCTCTCAGTTTCTTGGCGTGTTCATTAACCACCTTTTTTATGCTCATTTGTTTACTTTTGGAGTGCTCATTTGTCCACTATCGTTTGTCCCTTTTTTGATATGCTCATTTGTCAATTTTTCCTTGAAGTGTTCCTTTATCCCGTGCCCATTTTTCCGTTTGTCTCCTCTTTTTCTGTGTGCTCATTTGTCCACCTTTTTTTCATCTTTCTCTCCGTTTTTTTTTATTCTGTCCTCTTTTTTTGTTTGTTTGTTTTTCAAAATCCAGCAAAAACAAATTCTCCTCCAATTCTTTCATCATCTCTCTTTTTATTCGTCTCATCGACCGATGTTGGCAGCGTTTTCATCACTCTTTTGAAATTTTCCTAACTCAGTGGTTAATTCACATTTCCCGGCAAAAAAATTAAATTTATATTAAATATCTTATCAAAAAATGCATAAATGTTACAGTATCCCTGTAGATTATTTTATCATTGCAGTTGTTTTTGAGGGGACCCACGCGGTTCGGCGTTGGCGTTTCGGCGCCAGCTCGTTTTTCCACTTAAGTTTTTTTCTTTGGCATCCAAATCCAACAATCTTGGTATCATTCGAAAGCTCTTATCATGCTCTATTAAGAAAACCGATAGATTTTCAAGCCGTAAAAAATTTTAAAAAAAATTCAAAAATTTCAACTTTTCGAAATTTTAATGTATAACTTTTTTGGTAATTGTCTAATCGCGAAGCAATCGCTTAGAAAAAGCTTCTAAACATGTTAAGCTTTCAAATGATATCAACAATGTTGGATTTGGATTACATAGAAAAAAGTTATAGCCAAAAACATGCTGGCGCCGAAACGCCAGTGCCGAAACGCCGGCGCCGAAACGCCAGCGCCGAAACGCCGGCGCCGAAACGCCAGCGCCGAAACGCAGTGGACCCGACCCATAGTGATCCCATAGGCAGACATTGCAAACCCCCTGTGGGAGCATTTTTGTTTCTCTCTTTGCTCATGTTTATGGGTTCCACATTTTGTTGATTTATTCGGCACCGCCGGCCCCGCAAATAACCCTTCCAAATTGCTAATTTTATGTGAAAATCTGTTAAAAATGTCTAAAATTTCTAATTTCCCACCGGCGGGGGCCTATCGGCACCGCGGGAGCCCAAAAATGTACTTTTTTTCATTAAAACAATTGGCTTTAAATCGCAAAAATTAGTCACTTTTTGGCTGCTGATTCTGAAATCTTTCAATTGGGAGCCCTGTTCATAATCAAATCGAACTGTCCTTTGAATTCATAACTTTCGTGCTCGTTTGTCTCGCTTTCAGTGTGCTCATTTGTCCACTTTTCCTTGAAGTGTTCCTTTATCCCGTGCCCATTTGTCCATTTTTCCTTGGTGTTCATTTGACCCCCTTTTTTGATGTGCTCATTTTTCCACTTTTCCTTTGTGCTCGTTTGTCCATTTTTGATGTGCTCATTTGTCCACTTTTCCTTGGAGTGTTCCTTTATCCCGTGCCCATTTGTCCACTTTTCCTTGGCGTTCATTTGTCGTCTGTTCCTTTTCAGTGTGCTCATTTGTCCACCTTTTTTTTTATTCTGTCCTCTTTTTTTGTTTGTTTGTTTTTCAAAATCCAGCAAAAACAAATTCTCCTCCAATTCTTTCATCATCTCTCTTTTTATTCGTCTCATCGACCATTGTTGGCAGCGTTTTCATCACTCTTTTGAAATTTTCCATAACTCAGTGGTTAATTCAGACATTTCCTGGCAAAAAAATTAAATTTATATTAAATATCTTATCAAAAAATGCATAAATGTTACAGTATCCCTGTAGATTGTTTTATCATTCCACTTGTTTTTGAGGCACCTATTAAAATGCGATAATATTGCAAACTGAACACAGTAGTCCCAAAATACCAAAATGTCCCCCTTTCAATTTTTCAATGGTCACTTTTGTTTCTCTCTTTGCTCATGTTTATGGGTTCCCAATTTTGTTGATTTATTCGGCACCGCCGGCCCCGCAAATAACCCTTCCAAATTGCTAATTTTATGTGAAAATGCGTTTTCAATCACTCTTTTGAAATTTTCCATAACTCAGTGGTTAATTCAGACATTTCCTGGCAAAAAAAAAAACTAAATTTGTAAATTTCAACTGCAATCAGTTATTTCCGCTCAATTTTTGACTGAAAATTGTCACTATTTTCGTATTTTCCTCACTAAAAGTTGCGGCCCAACTCATAAAGTTCACCAGAACCGTAACATTAATTTCTAGTTAAATACTAAACATTGAGCATATTTATTAGCATATATACATACAATTCTATTTAAGTACCATTTAATATTGAATACCAACTAAAATGTCGGACAATCCCAAAGAAGCGGAAAAACAAATGGAAAAAGCGATGTAATATTCTAAATTCGAATTTCCATGGTAATCATTTTGCTTTTCCGTTTTCAGCTTCATCTCTGCCGATTGTTGGCTCGGTGTGTTCGATTTGCTTGAGCCTTCTCAACTTGGCCTCGGAATTGCGCTGATCAGCCACCGTTTCGACCTTTACGTGGACGAACACTTCAAAACGCGCAAATGGACATTGGAACGTATTCAAATTCGAAGCAAATTTGGAGAAAATGGCACGAAGGAAATGCAAATTGCCAATTGGTATGGAAAACCATCGCCAATTCCGCAAATTCAATTGCCACGCAAAGTCGTCGGATTCTATGCCATCGATATCTCGTAAAATTGACACTAAATTACATTTTTTGGCTACACTTCCCATTTCTCAGTTTCATCGACCGCAATGTCATCGCTTTTCTCCGCAATTTGCGTCCACTTTTCACCTCCTGCTGTCCAATTAATTTGGCCATCAATACGGACAATGACCGCGTTTTGGAGTTCTTTCTGCACAACATTTGGCCAATCCTCGGAAAAAATATTTGCGGTTTGAATTCGACCGTCAGATGTTTCCGCCGTTTGCGACAATTTGTCCCGTCAATTCTCAACGGTTGTCCACCGCTTCGCTTTGTCAATTTGAAGTTTGGCGATCTGTTCCCCGAATTTCCATGCGATGACAGTGCCATGGCATCGGATGGACAAGCGGTGGCAAAATGGCTGTTCACTCCCCATCCAAACAATGTGCCAAAAATATTGAAATGCTATTTTTCCATGGATATACGGAAGAATTGGCCTCTGAAAATTGACGCCTTCAAAGCGGTGTGTTTTCTTTTATCTTTTCATATTAATCAATTTTTCCATGTTTTAGGCATTTGCCAATGCTTCTTCTCCCGCCAATTTCATTGCTGTCATTTATGCTCCGCCATATTTTTTTGACTTCGTTGTGCGCTTTGATCTGACAAATGAATTGACTCGGGAACAATTGGCATTGAAAAGAATTGACGATAGCTGGCATATTCTGTTCGTCCGTTGTCCAATTGCGCGAGACGAAAACAAATGGGCAAAATGGGAAAAAGAAGCGATTGATTTGGGAATTTATGATCAGCGGAATCAAATTGACATTCGAATTTATGAAGAGGACAAAATTGGGGATGGGTCAGTGAATGATTAGTGAAAATCCAATTTATGATTTTCCGATTTTTAGGCTTCTCGACGCAATGATTGGCCCAAGTGATCAGCAGCAGCAGAAGTGAACGAATGTGATGAGAGGGTTTTGATCTGAGAGTGGGGAGGGATTTGTGATCAGAAAAGGGGGGGGGCACAGCAAAGCTGTTCGGTGCCGATCGGCCTAGGTCGAGGGTACCGGACAGCGGCGCTGTCCCATTCTTCATTCCCTTTTTTCTTTTTTTTGTTGTTGCAGTGATCACTGATCAGTTTTATTGGTACTCTTGCACTTTGTATCCGCTTTTTTTTTTCGCATTTTTCAATTTTTTTTACTTTTTTATTGTCACAATTGCTTTTAGATTAATGGAAACACTTAAAAATTTAAAACTTGATGCTTTATTCAAAGTTTTGGCTCTACCAGCCGCTTTGGATATGCTATTCAAGGAAGAACCATGAAGGAAAACAGCCAACTATTGGCTTTTACACTGACACTTTTTTTGAAGGAGCCCATTTGTCGCCTAAACAAGTTTAAAATACCCTTTTTTTACATGAATCAATTGATGTTAAGGTTTTTCAATTTTCCTACCATTGGGCACGCAACTGTTCAAATGAGGAAATCGTTTACCAATAAGCACATAAAGCGCCTTTATTTGATATTTAAAGCAATTGTGACAATAAAAAAGTAAAAAAAATTGAAAAATGCGAAAAAAAAAAAAGCGGATACAAAGTGCAAGAGTACCGTTTTATTTGTGTTGTGTCTGCTTTATAGTAAATTCGTGATATTTCTGTCGGAATTGGCTTTTTTGGGATAATTTCCTGTCAAATCGAGCAAAATTTTCACATTATTCCACCGCGCGCCTATATGCGACTGCCAGAAACCTTTTTTTTATCGCCAAAATATGTCAATCGACTCCCCTCGGTCCGCAATGAACGAATCCGAAAGAATTTTTGGTTCTAATCGGTTTTACCGAAAACAGTTGTTTTTCGAAAAAGCAACGCGCATAATAAAAAACATTACAAAATAAATGCTGAGAAGTGATTGATGAATTGGAATTATGAAATTGGAGGATGAATTTGAGCCCATTTAATTTTTACAAAATTTTCTTTTTCTTCCAGTGATCACTGATCAGTTATGCCTTAGGGTAAATTTAATGAATTTTGAAATCGGAATTGTTTTTTTGGGATAAAAATTTAGGATTTTGATATTATTCCACCGCTTGGACAAATCACCGCTTTGATTTGTTCCTCATTTGTCGACCATTGTTCCATCGTTGAGTTCTCAATGCTGATTGACAGCTCCTTCCAAAAATTGTCAGGACGAGGCGTGAACAGCCATTTTGCCACCGCTTGGCCATCCGACGCATTGGCACTGTCGTCGGGCGGAAAAGCGGGGAAAGTGGCGCCTTTGGAAATAACAGCGCGAAGGACTGGGCAATCGTTGAGAATTGACGGGGCCAAATGGCGCATTTGATGAAAAGTGATGGAGTTCAAAATGGTCTCATGGAAAGTGTTCTTGAACATTGGCCAAAGTAGTGAACAGTGAGTGACGGCTGTCCGAGCGCCGACTTTGGCATTATTTGCAGGGGCGGAGTATTTGCCAATTTGTCAAAAACGTGTCAAAAAGGTTAAAATGTGGCAAACACTTTGCGTTGAGATTGAGTGGGAGGGGTGGGGGGATTAACGATTTGCCCTCCTCCCCTTCTTTTCCCCCGGCCGGAAGGGGGCGGGGGAGACAAGTCCAAGAGGGTGGTGGTGGTGCTGCAGTGAAGAGAACGAACGAATTTGCCATGGATGAATAGTAGCATTCATTTTCTAAAGAATTAAGAGCCTCGAGAAAATATTAAAAAAAAAAAAATTACGGTTGCATTTTATAGCAGTTTGGGTTTGACTCCCGCGAAAAGTTCGAAAAAGCAAAGAAGCAGCAGCATAAAAGGCACTCCCAGCAGCAGTGGATGCTTATTTAAGAGGAAAAGCCATTAATCCAACCCATCCCATCAGATCCCATCCATCGGCAGATCGATTTTAGTCAACAAAAAATATCTACACGACAAAATGCCGCCAAAATCCGAAAAGGGCCTTTAAAAGCCGACATTTAAAAAAAATGGAAATATTTTATCATTTCTTAATCTCAAAAATGTCGATGTTTTGTCGTGTGGGATTGCATTCTGTCGGGTAATATCCGTCTGACAATGAG
The DNA here is from genome assembly GCA_004148225.2 of Heterodera glycines. Lineage (NCBI taxonomy): Eukaryota > Metazoa > Nematoda > Chromadorea > Rhabditida > Heteroderidae > Heterodera > Heterodera glycines. Next base: position 1,048,059 of record CP049713.1, read on the forward strand.
TCATGAGCAGATTAATAAAGTATGTGATTAAATCCTCCAATTAATCCCGTCCCCCCCCCCTCCTTTCAGTGCTGCTCTCTCCATCTCTTCGCTTCTCAGTGACGTGACCCCAATCCGAACAGTGCGTTGGAGATGAACATTGCGATTATGTACCGCAACGACCGCGAGCAGTTCAACAAGAATGTCCGTGAATGGTTTTGCCGAAGCATTTGCGATGAGACATCGCCAAATTGAGAAGGAAGCTTGCCCACCCCCGCAGAGGCATTTTATATTTTTTCAAAAATACATAATTTTCAATGGAATTCAAAATAAATTTAATATTTTGTTAGACTTTTTCAATTTAAACAATAATTAAATAAAACATACTTATCAAAAATCCATATTTTGAAGATTAAAAATAAATTTAATGAAAATTTAAATTGCTTTGATTGTGAGATTTGAAGTCTTGAGGTCGAGACTTGAACAGTAAAACAAATGTATTTCGGCCCTTTCCGTAGATACACATTTAGGATAAAAAAACAGTTAAATACGAGACGGAACGGCACAATTCGTTCACCAAATATGAAACAGCAGTTCAACGACACTGTAAAGTGACGCGGTCGATTTGCAGCCGGAAGCCGGCGTTTGTGCTGATCATTTTCTTCCCCCGGCATCTCCGATCAGTCGGCGAATTTCTGCAGCAATTTTTCGCGCATTTGGTCACGCGTCAAAACCCATTTTTGTAAAAAATATTCTAAATCCATGAACTCCGTTTTTAGGGATAAAGCATTGAAATAGCTCATACATATCTAATCAATCTGTTTTTTTGAGGTCGCTGATCACGAATCCGGGCTCAGATCAGCGAAATCGAAGCTTTTGTGAGCAGAAGCGAAGATTTAAATGCTTAATTGTCAGACTTTGCCGAAAAACATGCAAAATTAACAATTACATGCAAAATTAACAATTAGTGGCAGCCATTAGATAGCGATAATTTTCGTCCCGGCCACGAATTTAAATGGTCATTAAGCGTGGTAAAGTCACAGATAATGCCATTTGAACTGAAAAAGTGCCATTTTTGAATGGAAAAGTGCCATTTTTAAATGCCATCCCCTCTCCATTTTTCAGATTGTTGCCTCAGACTGAACACGTGGTTCATTGTGCTGGTGTCGCTGTTCGCCTTTTGCCTGGTCGCTTGCCTTGTGCTTTGCTTGGTCAAATGCATTTGCCTTTGCTGCTGAAGTGCCGGAAAAGTGAAAGGAACGGACTGAGGAGAAAAATGAGCAAAACGAAATAAAATGTCATACGATTTGTGTGAATTTTTCTGACCATCTGTGCTGCACTTTTGCAAATCGTTTTTGTATAAATTTGAAGCTTTTTAAACCAGGGTTACCCTTGAAATTTTCCCAAAATAAGTATATCGCTGGTCAAAAATAAGTTTTAAGGGTCAAAAATAAGGGTTAGCCGACTTTTGCGCCGCGACATTTGCGCCGTACAGCGAAAAAAGACATTTGCGCTCTGATTAAAATAAATTTATGTGCTTTATAGAATAAGAATTGATAGATATTCATTATTAATTCCTTTTTCGAAACCTTTCATGTCAATTCCATATTGAAGTGGACATAATGATTGATCAAATCTTGATCATTTTGGTTTTAATTGGGACCATTTGCGATAACAAGCCTTCGTATTGCCTGATCATTAAGCTGCGGATTTTAAGCGAAAAAAAAATCAAAATAGGTAAATAAGGGCATAAAAATTGCGAAATAATGCGAAAAATGGTAAAATAGAGCGAAAATGTGAAAATCTGCGTTTTTTCAATGAAATTAAATTAAAATCGATGAAAATAACTTATTGAGAAAATTAATTACAAAGGAATTGAATTTAATTCTTTTTTCGAAGCAAAAAAATAATTGGGGTTTCTACAGAAATTCTGTTTTTTTCGGTTTTTTGTTAGTTTGTATTCTTAATCATTTTTTCATATCTTTGATGAACCTATTCAATGTTAAGATTTTAATGGTTAAAAAATTGAATGTCAATCTTTGTGACTAGTAATTTTTTCGAATTTTCAATTAGTTATTTTTGTCGTTGGCTTATAGTTTTAGTAAAACTTATTGATATTAGTGAAATTGAAATGAAAAATATTATTTTTGACTGCGCAGCGCAAATGTCCATTTTTGCTAGGCGCGCAAATGTCGCCGCGCAAATGGAGCGGCGCAAATGTCCACTTTTGCTGTGCGGCGCAAATGTCGCGGCGCAAATGTCTCATCACGAAAAATAAGTACATTTTTTAAATCACGCTTCCAAAATTTAAATCGCATTTTTATTTAACAAAATCAAGCATTAGCAACATATTTCTCGCCGCCAACTATTTTTCTGAGCAATTCCGGCTTAGAAATGAGAAAATATTTAACTGAATCTTGTTAAGATTTTGAATATTAATTCGTAGGGCTGCTAATTTTATGTAAGAAAATTTGCGAATTATGTAAATAAAATATGTATAAAAAATGCTAAAATATGTATGGAATATGTACAAAAATCCCCAAATATATATTAAAATATGTACATAATAAAATTTTTTTTTAATGGTTATTTTTTGGTAAAAATTCTTCGTCAAATCTAAAATAGGAACAAAATGCCATAAAAGTAAGCAGGTACGCCCCACTGAGCAGAGAAAAGCCTAGTACTATCTCGTCGTTTTTCTTTTTCTTTGTAATTTCTCTCACTTTGGCGTACTATCTCTTCATTTTAATTATGTAAAAAACAACATTTACTTCGTGACGTTTAACTTTTTTCCTGCACGTTAAATCCACAAGAAATTTTACATACCGAAAGAGAAAAAAATTCTGCATCAATTAATAGGTCAAGTTAATATTAAAATGGGTCAAATTGAAAAGTTATGGGATAATAAAAAATTTGCATTTCTTTTTCTCTCCTTTTGGTGTACTATTTTCATGTCTCTAACACATGAAAAAACATAAATTCGAAAATTCTAATAATTTTGGTTATAAGGGTACAAAATCACTTTGAACATTTAGAATCAATAGAAAAAAGAATAAATTTAGCATTTTGGTTAGAAGGAGCTGCCTAGGACTTGAGTTATAACATGATAAAAGTTTGAAATTCCCACAACTTTTTTCTGAGATGAGAAATTACTTAACATTCGCTTAGAAAAAGATTCCCCTTTTCAAAATCTTTTTTTAGATACCAAATTTGTTCAGTTTAGTTGGGAATGAAGTGAGTTATGGCAGATCAAAATAAAAAATACAAAAAAGACATTTTCCAGTGTAAATTTTGAATTAGCGCGCAAAAATGTACGCCAAATGCGCTATTTGGCGTTATGAGTAATTTTGTCTGCCACTGGGGCGTACCCATAGTGATTGTGCCTCTCATCCATGAGACACAGAAGTAAAATTTGTCAAAAAAGTTTTTTTTATGTATTATTTTGAGATGCACACTATTTTGCCTCTCATGTTTTAGAGATAACACGTGCTGAATTTTGCAATTGGACAAGAAAAAGAAAAAAGCTAAGAAATGTTGTGCCACAAGCCAAGAGACGAGAAAAGAGGAAAATGCTAAGAATTATTGTGCCATAAGAAAACGCAAGAAAAAAGAAAAGACGAGATAAGAAATGTAAGAAATTCACAAGAGAAAAATGCGAGGCCGCGAAGCGGCCGAGTGAGTACCTTAGGCGCAGAAAATTGATGTAAGGTGAGAGGGGTGAGGGAGGGGGGTTGGGGCCCAGGTGGGATGCAGAATAATCGGTTCGATTAGTTCCGATGATTGTAATGCGAATTAATTAAGTCCCAGTGATTGGGATCAGGGCTGGGCGAAGCTCGGCTTTGCACTCGAAGCCAAAGCCGAAGGCGAAGCCCAATTTTTATTCGAAGCCGAAGCACGAAGCTCGAAGCCCAAAAAACCCGAAGTTTTCGAAGCCGAAGCCGAAGTTTTTTCAAAATTTTTTTTTAATTCCAAAAAATTTTTTCATCACAAAATTTCGGTTAAATATCAAATAGACCAACCAACAACCCCTTTCGATAAATAAATATAAGGATTTTTTTAACAATGTATTTTGTAAATTTTTATAATTCTTAGAATACACACAGTTTTTGAGTCAATTTAAAAAATAAAGGGAATTTTGGAACTCCGGAGGTGCCGATAGGCGCCGCCGGGAAAAATTTGAAATTTTAGTGACAGATTTGGTTCAAAAATGAAAAGATTTTGCGATTTTATTTGTTAAATTTATATTAAATTTCCGTCGAAAAAAAGAATAATTTTGAAAAATTAGAAGAAAAGTAAGTACTTGGATGGGAACTGATCCAAAGGAAGAGCAAAGAGCACTGAAAACTCAATCTTTAGGGGTGTATTTTTCCCGAAACTTCGGGTAAAATAGCCGAAGCACGAAGTTCGAAGCTCAAAAAACCCGAAGTTTTCGAAGCTGAAGCCGAAGTTTCGCCCAGCCCTGATTGGGATGCTGGGGAGTTGTGCCCAGGTGATAGAAATGTCGAAGAATTGTTGAGGTTAATTCCCAGTGATGGAATGCCGAAGGATTGCTGAGTTTGAGTGACTGGAATGCCGGTGGGTTGAGTCCCAGTGATTGGAATGCCGAGGGTGTTTAAGAAATGACAATAAACAAGAAGAGACAAGGAAAATGCTAAGAATGTTGTGCCATAAGAAAATGCCAAGAGAATTGTGCGAGGCCGCGAAGCGGCCGAGCTATAGTCTATTTTATCATTCATAATTCTACATTACAACCGTACTGCCTAGCGGTTGCGATGCGCCGAAGGCGCATTCAACCGCTAGTAAAATTACATATATTTTTTAAATGTTTCCTAATTTGGCATTCTGTCACTCAGGAGCTGAGCAGTCGTAAACACATGTACTTCCAAATATCCAATTTTTCTGCTATGATTTCCATGTTTAATTGGTTCCTACGGCTCTTACGTAATTGTGCCCGCCGGCGCGTCGCTTTTGCACGAATATCGGCACGTCATTTATTTTCAACAATTTCTTTCAAAAAAACCAAATTTTTTCATTTTCAGTTTTTTGCTGCTCTTTCGTATCGTCGACTTCTGCCAACTGTTTTGGTCCGTGCAAAAGTTTGTCGCGGACTTCTTCGGCATCATCGACATGGTGCCGACCATAGCGCATGATCCCGCCAAATTGCCCTCTTCGGCGGTGGCACAATGTGAGCAGCGGGCAAAAGTGGCACAATTTTTTTTGGCACTTACAGTATTTTTAAGTGAATTTCATTTTTCCCCACAGTTTACATTTGCTTGTTGCTCTGTGTCGAGATGCTTTTCGTCTCTTTTAGCCACCTTTTGCTTTCAACCATCTCGCTGTGCCTTTTTTGACAAGCATCGGAATGCCATTGCCGACGGAGAATGTGCCGAAGACGGATGCGTCAGCGATGTTGAAGCCGAAAGTGGTGCCGAGGACGGGGATGAGGACGACATTGAGCAGCAGCAGCATTTGAGAAGTGATGAATCAGAGTGACATTTGGATAATGTAAAAAGCTAACAAAGGAAGGTCCTAGGGTGTCCGTGGGATTTCAGAATGAAATTTGGTCAGTGGATAGAGCACCCATGGGTTCTTAAGAAAAGTGATTTTATTTTTTGCGGAATGAGCCCGAGTGCCGAGTTATGCCGTGCCAAAGTTTTTTAGTGAATAAATAAAATAAATATTTATTTGCACTTCATCATAGTGTCAAGTGGTGTAGTGGTAGTGCGCTAATCACCGTTTTTTAAACACCAGGTTTGGTTCCCCTGCGTGTAGGTTCTTTTTTTTGTTTTTGCTTTTTATCAAGTAAATTATCAAAAAGTTGTTTATAATACAAGACTTTATTTTTAATTTTTTAGATTCATTTTTATACATAATATATCTCAATAAAAAATTAGAAAATTTTTTTCTCAAATCAACATGATATTTAGTTCATCTTTATGTTTAATTTATTTTTTAAATTTTAATTGAATAAAATTAAAATGCATAAAAGATTTTGTTTCATAAAAAATATTTTTAATAATTAATTATGCATAAAAAGAAAAAATAAAAATTGTAAAATGTAATCGAGTTGTCTTTTTGTGCCAATTTTGTTATATTTTTTTGATACAAAACAAAATTTGGCAATTTTGCGCGAAATTGTCGAGGAAATATTTAGTAAAGTGAGCCAACGGAGAGAGCAAAAGCGATTGAACACATTTTTGAATGTAAAATGTAATAATTGGTCGATAGAACTTACAATTAATTCTTCAAAATTGATTCAAGAATTTTATTAAGTCTTAGAAAAAAGGACCTTCAAATGAAATTTTTAAATTCAAAATCAAAAACATCTGGTGGTGGTGTAAAGCCGAAATTCGAAGTCCTCTTTTTCAATTTATGAATGATGTGATCGAGAAATTAGTGCAAGGATTTTTTAAAAAATTTTATTTCGAAAATTTTGTGTTCGATCAATCGCATAAATTTTTTGAATGCCGGCACAAGTCTCGTTTTTTAGGGGGTAAGTGTCAGGGAGCAAAATCCGGCCAAACAAAAATGTTATGGGAAATATTGAAAGTGATCAGAATGATGGGGATGGAGATCGATCGGATTAACCGATCAATGAAAGGGCATCAGCTGAGGTCAACTCATTTTAATAGTTGAACTTAAAATTTCAAATTTTTTTTACACGGCGGTGCCTATCCACCCCCCCCCCCGCCCCGCCCAATATTGCGTAAAAGTTTTTTGAAAAAAATACGCCGCAAACAAAGCGCTTTAAAAAGCAACAACAACAAAAAAAAAGTTGTAGTGTTCGGTATGCTCATTTTTCTCTAAGATTGTTAAAATTGATAATGGAAGGCTGAAAACATAAAATTGATACATTTTTGACTGAATAAATTGTAAAATATTAAACAACCTCTAAAAACAATTTTTTGGAAGATATTGGTGAAAATTTGTCCCACTCAAAAATCATGTGCTCCCCCTTTGGTCCTGAATTTCAAAATCATTTTTATTGAAAATAGGGAATTCAAATAAAAGGCACAAAATTCTCCAGATTTTTCTTTATTTTTAGAGTTTTTTTGCAACATAATTGGTCCACATTGAAATGTCAAATATGCCGAAAATTTAAACTCGTTTTGGCAAAAAAAAAAAAAAATTTTTGGGGGGGGGGGGTCTTCTAATTTAGAGGGAGGGAATAGGGGGTTATAAACCAGTAAATACGGTAAAGAAACGAATTTTGTTAAATTTTCTTTTGTTAGTTTATTGTTATGCTACATTTTTGTTAAAATTTTTTAATTTTTGATTTTAATCGCTCAAAAATTTCTTGAACATGACCCGTTCTCGGACAAAAATTCAATTTCAAAAAAAATTCAAAATATGCAGCAATAATGCACCAAAATAGTGTCTCCTTAATTTTGGAAATACAAAGGTGTGTCTTGGCACTATGGGTCAAGCCCAGTGGGGGGGGGGACCCACGCGTTTCGGCGCCAGCTCGTTTTTCCACGATAGCTTTTTTCTTTGACATCCAAATCCTACAATCTTGGTATCATTCGAAAGCTCTTAACATGCTCTATTAGCATTACCAAAAGCGAAAAGATTTACAAGCCTTGAAAAATTTATTAAGAAAAACTTAAAAATTTCGTCTTTTCACTATTTCATGTATAACTTTTTGGATAATGTAAAAAGCTAAGACAAAAATAGAAACGCGAACGGCACCAGTGAATTTCTCAATTGTCTTTGTTATTTCCTCTGCAAGTGTCCCCAGGACGAAGGCTTTACGCCGCACCGGTGCCGCCGCCCGCCATGCACAGGGATGGACCTGTTTATATATAAGGGAGTGTGAATTAGGTGAAAAATGTGATGGGCTGAAAGGGGAGAGGAAGAGGGAGTATTTCCCTCCAACCACCACTGCACTCTCTCGCCGGCACTCTGTCTTCTTTTTCTCTCTTACACACACTATTTCCCCCTCCCTTCCTGCCCGCCTCTCTGTGCTCCTCCCTCCTCTTACTGCAGAGAGCACAGAGCGACGGGCGGGAAGGGAGGAGGAAATAGTGTGTGTTAGAGAGAGAAATAGATTGATGAGATATGTATGAGCTCTTTCAATGCTTTATCCCCCAAAAACGGAGTTCATGGATTTAAGAAAATTTTTACAAAAATGGGTTTTGACGGGTGATCAAATGCGCAGAGAAATTGCTGCAGAAATTCGCCGACTGATCGGAGATAAAATGATCAGCACAGAACGACGAGGGAACAGTCTAGAATTTTTTTGTGCTTTGTCCGAGTGATTGTCGCAATAATATTTCTTGATTTATTAAATCGGTGGCTGACTCATTGTCGACCGATATTACCCGACAAAAAATACCCATGCAATAATTGTTAATTTTACATGTTTTTTCGGCAAAATCTGACAATTAAGCAATCTTCATAAATTAAAATCAATTTTCCTTTCGCTCAACTTTCACCCAGACCCCCATTCTTACCAGTGTATTTTTGATACCCGATACCCGGACCTGCGAATTTTATGCTTTTATTTTATTCCCCCGTCAAAATTGGGGGCAATGGGACAAAAAAGCACTGAAATAAAGCAATTTTTACTGCTTTTTTGTCCCTGCCTAGAGGGGCATGGCATTTCTCCCAAATTTGTTCCAAAAATTGCGTGTTAACTACCTCTTTTACATACAGTAAGATTGAATTTTAATAAATTTTAATATTTTTACTTTAAGAAATTGAAATTCGATTTGATTAAAATACATTTTCTGTGTTAATTAAATAATCAGTGGGAATAAAATTCTGGATTAAAAATTTCTGTCTGAGAACACAGACTTAGAATGCGATATCAACAAAATTGAAAAAAGAATGTACCCTCAGACAATTCATTTGAATTTATGAATTATATAAGTGCATTAAATTCATCTATCACTTTTCTGGCTTCGATGACTTCGAAACAGATGTTCTCGCCCTCCCGATCGTAATCGAGAGAAGTGCGAAGGCACCCATTTGCTCAAACAATTGTCGGCAGAAAATCATTGTTATATGACAACAACACCCAAAAAGGCAAAATGACTAAAAAAATATTCCAAAAATATCCTTTTCTTAATTTTGAATGATTTTTTTGTCAAAAATGACCAAATGCCATTTTTTGAGTCAATTTTTTGAAAAATGGACGAACTATGGACAAAAAGCATTGGGATAAAAAATTTTTCACAATGAAAACAGTAATTATACTCAAAGAAATTTATTTTAAATTGGATATTTTTGATATTTTTCGGATTTTTCAAAAAATTTTCGCGAAGTTATGTTGCCACCGGACTCGCTCATTTGTCAGTTCGGCCGTCACGATCGGCCCCAACGTGTTTTTCCACTATAGCTTTTTTATTTGTAATCCAAATCCAATAATCTTGGTATCATTCGAAAGCCCTTCACATGCTCTATTAGCCTTACAAAAAGCCAAAAGTTTTTCAAGCCTTGAAAAATTTATTAAGAAAAACTTAAAAATTTCGTCTTTTCACTATTTTCATGTATAACTTTTTTGGATAATGTAAAAAGCTAAGACAAAAATAGAAACGCGAACGGCACCAGTGAATTTCTCAATTGTTTTTGCTATTTCCTCTGCAAGTGTCCCCCAGGACGAAGGCTTTACGCCGCACCGGTGCCGCCGCCCCGCCATGCACAGGGATGGACCTGTTTATATATAAGGGAGTGTGAATTAGGTGAAAAATGTGATGGGCTGAAAGGGGGAGAGGAAGAGGGAGTATTTCCCTCCAACCACCACTGCACTCTCTCGCCGGCACTCTGTCTTCTTGCTCCAACACTTTCTTCATAGAACTACTACACTAGCCTAGTGTATAAGTTTTCATATATAAAAAATGTAAGCGGATGGTCAATCTCGCAGCCCTTTTATAGAAATTTTTGGGCAGCTAGTGTCTAATCGCGAAGCAATGGCTTAGAAAAAGTTTCTAAATACATTAAGCCTTTGAATGCTACCAACAATGTTTGATTTGGATTACTAAGAAAAAGTTGTAGTGGAAAAACATGCAGGAGCCGAAACGTGAGCGCCGAAACGAGATGGACCCAGCGGTCTACTTCAGTTCGGCCCCCACGGTTCGGCCCCAGCTTACTTGGTATTAAGCTTAAAAAAAAAGAAAAACCGGGAGATTTTGGTACTAATGCACTTTACCAGACATAATTTTTTTGTCTTAATTTATGTAAAATAGCTTCCGGGAGTTCTGATTAAGAATCTGGCGTTCATTTCAACTAATTCCGTACGCCAGAACCCGAAATCGAACTTTTGGTCGAACACCGAAAATTTTTCAAAATTGGTTTTACAACGAATAGAAGTCGAAGAAAAACAGCTCGGAGACTTTGACTCTGTCTTTTTAAATTTTTTTTATGTAGAAATGCTACCAAAAACTCCCAATTTTTACATTTTTTCCCCGGCGGCGCCTATCGGCAACGCCGGACCTCAAATACATTTTTTATTAAAAATCTCCCGTCCATCGGTCGTTTAAATGCCAAAATTGTGAGGAATAATGACAATTTTCTGCCAAAAATTGAACAAAATAACTAATTGCAGTTGAAATTTACAAATTTAATTGTTTTTTTGCCGGGAAATGTCTGAATTAACCACTGAGTTGTGACCAATTTAAAAAGAGTGAGGAAAACGCTGCCAACATTGGTCGATGAGACGAAATAAAAACCGATAATCTTCCCCTCCCCCCCCCCCTAAAATTGACCTCCCTTTTGAGGGGGATTAAAATAAAGCCTCCCCCTGCTTATTATTTATGTACTGTATAACCGATGTTACATTTTTTGCATAAATTAAACAGCGAATTTGACATTCTTGTTTTATTCCCCGCCAAAATTGGGGGCAATGCGACAAAATGCGGGGAAAGAACGCAATTTTTCCCCAGCCGCGGGGGATGACGTAATCACTTTCAATTAGAGACCGGACAAGAGGGTCGGTCGAACGGTTTCGGTTAAAAACCGAAAAAAAACCGACCGGTCCGATCTCTACTTTCAATATTTCAATAACATTTGTGGTTGGCCGACTTTTGCGCCGTGACACTTACCCCCTAGCAAAAATGACACTTGCGCCGCAAGATATTTGCGCCATCATTCAAAAAATGATTGATTGAATGCAAAATATTCCATCCTCGAAGCCTTTCATGGCAATTTGTTGATTTTTAATGCAAAAATTACAATAAATTGTATTTTTGACTTTCACAACAATCACGTTTTTCCTAACAATTTTGATTTTGAGCGAGTTTTTAGCACCTAAAAGCACATAAAATGAATGGGGATTAGCAGTTTCATTTAACCCTTTTTTTTGGTGTGCCCATTTGTCCACCTTTGTCCATTTGTCTTTTCTTTTTTTATTCTGTCCATTTTCTTTTATTTTTCCAAATTCCGAAAAAAATAACAATTCTCCGAGTTCCCCGACTCATTTAACGAAGGAAATTTCCAAAATAGTTAAATAAAATTTTCATATCAATTAATCAAAGTTGGAAAAATGCAAGGAAGAATTTAAGACAATTTATACAGTTAGAAAGCTTTTTCCAAACTTTTATTAAATAAAATTTATGAAAAAACTAAGGAAAATGGGCCCGAAATACAAAAAAGAGGACAAAAATTTTGGCCTCAAATTTTCAGAAAATTAACAGCCGTCGGGAACATTTTTTCCTGAATTCAATAGCATAAAGCTGAAAAATCAGCTAATCTTTTCGGTATTTTTTTTCACGGTGAGATTTGACCCCTAATCTCTTTTCACTTTTTTCTCTTCACTATTTCGCACAGTTTTTCTCTCACTCATGCACTATTTCCCACTGAAGGGGATAGAATTTAAAATACTTTTTTTCATATCTTTTACAATACTCCTTCATAGTGATCGGGACACCTTAATACACTGAAAATCGGGAAATTTTTCGAAAAAAATTCATAGGAGTTGGGGAATTGTTTTTAGAAATTTCGAGTAGGCCATTGGGAAGAGAACAAAATTTACTATCGATTTGCCTTTTGTATGGTGAGTCTACAAATTATACCTGCTGCGGTATGGCACTTCAATTTCTGTGTTTAAAAAAAGTACTGTATTTCCATACTCGGTAGAAAAAATGCTGACTCATGAAATTAGTGGGCATTAAAAATTACGGCAATTAATCGTTTTTTGTTGCGATTCATTCATTCATTAAGCGCGACAAAAGAATGAAGCCACCACGGAATGCACGCGTTTTAACAATTGGTAAGAGAATGGAAAAGGGAAAAAAGACAATTTAAATAAAAAAATATTACATTTGTCATTTAAAAGAAATTTTATCGGGGCCAGGACTAACCCGGAATTTCCCAGTTTCCTATTCCAATGCCGGCTTTGACAAATGAGTCATTTTATCTTTGGTATTTTTTAAAAAGTCTGAAAATCCAAAATATATATTTATTTTTTTTGTCTACCAATTAGCGTCGCGCCGCTCAATCTCGTCAAATCCCGGTCCCGCTTAACTTAGTTCAGCTCACATTAATGGTGTCCATCGCATTTACATCCATTGACCGCTGAATGTCCGCGTCGTTCAGCTCCAAAATGGGCACGACGTAAAGCAATGCCGCGCTGCATGCACAATTAGCCAATGATTATTATCATTAATTATCAGTCAAGAATGAACTTTTCTATTTTCGGGTCGGCGAACACGCTTGTCCCATCCATTTCCTTAGCCATTTTTCCAAAAAATTTCTCGCCAAGTTCGGGGTTTCCATGACAAGCCTTTGTTATTCCAAAATTAAGGTGACACACTATCCATTTCCATCACACTGCTCCGATTTATTGGGGATGGATAATGTGTCTCCTTAATCTTGTAAATTTTGAAGGCAGAATTTGCCCTTCCGAAATGGGCAAATTCAAAAGTAAATGAACAAATTTAAAACAGATCAACTTTTGGGTCAAAAGATAACCCAAAAATTGCCACTTTTCCATTTTGGAGTGGCGACTTAATTTTGTAAAAATTTTATTAAATCAATAAAATCTGTTTTTGGGGATAAAGCATTGAAATAGTTCAATCAAAAATTGGATTGTCAATACAAATTTCATCATATGAACATTTTGCGAAATTGCTTAAAATCAGTTTATTTTTACAATTTATTCGATCAAAAATGTATCAATATTATATTTTTCACCTCCCATTATGGTGGATTTGAACAATTTTGTCAATTAAAAGAGAAAAGGTTTTTTCAATGAGCAACATTAGGGCGATAAGATTTTAGGCATAAAAGGCCAAAAATCCGCTTAAAATGGCATCAAAATTTCAAAAATGGAGGGAAGAGCAAAATAATTACTTAATGGAGGTAATTAAAAGCAAAATAAATGATTTTCCGATATTTCCATTTCTAAAAATCGGATCCTCAAAATCAGTAGATAAGATTGGCAATCGGAATTCCAACGGCCCAAAAAATTTCGGAAATTGGAAATCAGAAATTGGCATTCCCTTACATCCGTGGTGAAAAAGGGGAAATAAAATTGGAAAGGAAAACATTCGAAAGCTTAACATGTTTAGAAGCTTTTTCTAAGCTATTGCTTCGCGATTAGACAATTATCAAAAAAGTTATACATGAAAATTGCGAAAAAGTCACAATTTTCAAGTTTTTTCTTAATAAAACTTTTTCCAGGCTTGAAAAACTTTTGGCTTTTTGTAAGGCTAATAGAGCATGTGAAGGGCTTTCGAATGATACCAAGATTATTGGATTTGGATTACAAATAAAAAAGCTATAGTGGAAAAACACGTTGGGGCCGATCGTGACGGCCGAACTGACAAATGAGCGAGTCCGGTGGCAACATAACTTCGCGAAAATTTTTTGAAAAATCCGAAAAATATCAAAAATATCCAATTTAAAATAAATTTCTTTGAGTATAATTACTGTTTTCATTGTGAAAAATTTTTTATCCCAATGCTTTTTGTCCATAGTTCGTCCATTTTTCAAAAAATTGACTCAAAAAATGCATTTGGTCATTTTTGACAAAAAAATCATTCAAAATTAAGAAAAGGATATTTTTGGAATATTTTTTAGTCATTTTGCCTTTTTGGTGTTGTTGTATAACAATGATTTTCTGCCGACAATTGTTGAGCAAATGGTGCCTCGCACTTCTCTCGATTACGATCGAGGCGGAACAATCTGTTCGAATCATCGAAGCCAGAAAAGTGATAGATGAATTTAATGCACTTATATAATTCATAAATTCAAATGAATTGTCTGAGGGTACATTCTTTTTTCAATTTTGTTGATATCGCATTCTAAGTCTGTGTTCTCAGACAGAAATTTTTAATCCAGAATTTTATTCCCACTGATTATTTAATTAACACAGAAAATGTATTTTAATCAAATCGAATTTCAATTTCTTAAAGTAAAAATATTAAAATTTATTAAAATTCAATCTTACTGTATGTAAAAGAGGTAGTTAACACGCAATTTTTGGAACAAATTTGGGAGAAATGCCATGCCCCTCTAGGCAGGGACAAAAAAGCAGTAAAAATTGCTTTATTTCAGTGCTTTTTTGTCCCATTGCCCCCAATTTTGACGGGGGAATAAAATAAAAGCATAAAATTCGCAGGTCCGGGTACTCGGGTATCAAAAATACACTGGTAAGAATGGGGGGTCTGGGTGAAAGTTGAGCGAAAGGAAAAATTGATTTTATTTATGAAGATTGCTTAATTGTCAGATTTTGCCGAAAAAACATGTAAAATTAACAATTATTGGCATGGGTATTTTTTGTCGGGTAATATCGGTCGACAATGAGTCAGCCACCGATTTAATAAAATCAAGAAAAATATTATTGCGACAATCACTCGGACAAAGCACAAAAAAATTCTAGACTGTTCCCCTCGTCGTTCTGTGCTGATCATTTTATCTCCGATCAGTCGGCGAATTTCTGCAGCAATTTCTCGCGCATTTGATCACCCGTCAAAACCCATTTTTGTAAAAATTTTCTTAAATCCATGAACTCCGTTTTTGGGGATAAAGCATTGAAAGAGCTCATACATATCTCATCAATCTATTTCTCTCTCTAACACACACTATTTCCTCCTCCCTTCCCGCCCGTCGCTCTGTGCTCTCTGCAGTAAGAGGAGGGAGGGAGCACAGAGAGGCGGGCAGGAAGGGAGGGGGAAATAGTGTGTGTAAGAGAGAAAAAGAAGACAGAGTGCCGGCGAGAGAGTGCAGTGGTGGTTGGAGGGAAATACTCCCTCTTCCTCTCCCCCTTTCAGCCCATCACATTTTTCACCTAATTCACACTCCCTTATATATAAACAGGTCCATCCCTGTGCATGGCGGGGCGGCGGCACCGGTGCGGCGTAAAGCCTTCGTCCTGGGGGACACTTGCAGAGGAAATAACAAAGACAATTGAGAAATTCACTGGTGCCGTTCGCGTTTCTATTTTTGTCTTAGCTTTTTACATTATCCAAAAAAGTTATACATGAAAATAGTGAAAAGACGAAATTTTTAAGTTTTTCTTAATAAATTTTTCAAGGCTTGTAAATCTTTTCGCTTTTGGTAATGCTAATAGAGCATGTTAAGAGCTTTCGAATGATACCAGATTGTAGGATTTGGATGTCAAAGAAAAAAGCTATCGTGGAAAAACGAGCTGGCGCCGAAACGCGTGGGTCCCCCCCCCCCCCCACTGGGCTTGACCCATAGTGCCAAGACACACCTTTGTATTTCCAAAATTAAGGAGACACTATTTGGTGCATTATTGCTGCATATTTTGAATTTTTTTTGAAATTGAATTTTTGTCCGAGAACGGGTCATGTTCAAGAAATTTTTGAGCGATTAAAATCAAAAATTAAAAATTTTAACAAAAATGTAGCATAACAATAAACTAACAAAAGAAAATTTAACAAAATTCGTTTCTTTACCGTATTTACTGGTTTATAACCCCCTATCCCTCCCTCTAAATTAGAAGACCCCCCCCCCCAAAAATTTTTTTTTTTTTTTGCCAAAACGAGTTTAAATTTTCGGCATATTTGACATTTCAATGTGGACCAATTATGTTGCAAAAAAACTCTAAAAATAAAGAAAAATCTGGAGAATTTTGTGCCTTTTATTTGAATTCCCTATTTTCATAAAAATGATTTTGAAATTCAGGACCAAAGGGGAGCACATGATTTTTGAGTGGGACAAATTTTCACCAATATCTTCCAAAAATTGTTTTTAGAGGTTGTTTAATATTTTACAATTTATTCAGTCAAAAATGTATCAATTTTATGTTTTCAGCCTTCCATTATCAATTTTAACAATCTTAGAGAAGAAATGAGCATACCGAACACTACAACTTTTTTTTGTTGTTGTTGCTTTTTAAAGCGC
>CP049713.1:1064784-1140609 GCA_004148225.2 Heterodera glycines
TTGTTGCTGCGACTTTTTGCTGCCCTTTGCCATTCGTCCCTTCTTTTTTGCCATCGTCGTCGTTGCTGTCGTTGTTGTTGTCCGTTTCTGTTTGCTCGCCTCCTTCCAACTGAGCGTGGAGCCCCGCTGTTGCATGTACCGCTCCAGCCCAAGCACTCCCGCAATTTCCAACGGACTTTGAATGCCTTGTTGTTGTTGTTGTTGCAGTTGTTCAGCGGATGCCACCGTCTTCATCACACTGTTGTTGCCACCACCTCCCCCAGTGCCAATGTTCCCACCATTTCGATTGGCATCAGAAAGGAGTCGAGTCGGCCTCTCCTTCACATAGTATGGGTTGTGCTCCTGCTCGTCCTGTCTTCGTCGTCGACTCTCTTCCCTTTCCCTTGCACTCATTGTCGGACTCATCGTCATGCCTTTGTGCTGCAGTTTCTTGGTGCCGCCGCCAGTTTTGCTAGGCGAACCCGTCGCCCTAGCCATGGTGCCATTATTGGCACCACCACCACCATCAGTGGCGGCATGGTAGGCATCATCCGGAGACTGTTCACGATGCTTCATTTGCTGGCCTTTGGCTCGTCCAATGGACGACGACGAATGACCAATGGCATAATGCTGTTGATGATCATTATGACGGTGTGCCGTCGTTGTTGGCATAATACCATCATGGCAGCCTCTTTTGTGTTCATGTTCCTCTTCCTCCTCATCGTATTCCTCTTCATCTATCTCATCCTCCACTGATGAGTCATCAATTTCATTGATGCACTCGTCCAAATTGAGTCCGTCCGGCACCGGCACTTTCCGTTGCGCTTTGGCTGCCACCGGGTTCAGTTCGCCGTCAAAATGTTTGGTGAGCGCTTCACCAATTTTCACATTTGTTGTGTGCATTTTGGACGCAAATTTGAGCATGGCAATCAGATTGCATGTCTGAAAATGAGTTAATTTTAAAATTTTATGGAATTTATCAAAAATTCATCGAGGGCACTTATTCAAAGCGAAAGAAATGTGGAAAATTGGCACTAATTATAGGCCTAGTAATTAATTATTGGAGCAGGACAAAACTCCGCCGCCGAAACTCCGCCAAAAAAAATTTTTTCTTAGAAAATTAGAAGAAAAAAAAAAATTCTAAAAAATTTCCAGCGATTTTTTCAAAACTTAATGATGAAAAAATAAGTTTTTTCAAAAAATTTTCAAAAAAATCGCTGGAAATTCTTAGAAAATATTTTTATCTTCGTATTTTATAAGAAAAAAAATTTCTAAGATTTTTTTCTTGAAAAATTTCGAAGTTTGAAATTTTTTTGCCCGGCGGAGTTTCGGCGGCGGAGTTTTGGGGTGCACCGATTAATTATTGTTGCTAATTTGTTGCTGACCCGCTCTTGCGCCTCCAAATGGTCAGTGTATTGGTACTCGGGCAATTTGGAGGTGAGCAAATTGTCCAACGTTTCAATTCCGTCCCAATCGTCGTCCGCCTCCAATTTGCACAGTTGGAAAGTGTACAGCTTGGCAATGTTTTGCACGAATACGCTGAGCAACGGGCCGGGCACAACGGACAATTTGATGCGTAACATTGCATCCAAAACGGCGGTGACATTGCTGACACTGCGATAAAATTGTGGTGGAAAATGAAGTTTGGCAGGTAATTTTATCTCACCCATTTTTTTTTTCTACCATGGGAATTTTAAAAAATTTTGTATTCAATAAAAAATTGAAATATTTGTCGCAGCATATCTTGTTGGAAACTAAAAAAATTCCTTTTTGCAATTCTTACAAAAAATTTCAATTTTTTATCCAATTTCAAAACGCAACTGTTGCGCAAATTCGCCACAAATCCACGCAGCGGCCAACAACACTTCGGCCACATTGTTGCGCTGGCCGCCATTGCCCTTCAACAACGGTTGGGCATTCTCCACCAAAAGTGCCATTTGGGAGACGGAAAAGTGCCGGATTGACTGCACACGGACAGTGACATCTTGGATCTGTGTGCATGTATATATGGTGAACGAAAATGAAAAATTGTGAATGAATGGTCAACCTGTTCAGCAATTAGAATGCCATGTTTGGTGCCCTCCACCTTGGTGAGTTCGACCAACACGGAAATGTACCTGACAAAAAATGAGATGGGGAAATGGATAAATTTTCTTTCAAAACGGTGTTGTTAGACCATTCAAAATTTGTGATGTATTTGTAGTTGTCATGCGAACAAATTGCGATGATCCGTCGGAGCAGTTCGTCCCGATAAAATGAGCCCTTTAAAATATGGCAAAGCGTAAATTTTGAAAAAAAAAAATTTTTTTTTTTCGACACAAAATTTACATAATTTTTGCTCAATTCAATCGAGCAAATAACAATAAAAACCAGTCCCCGTCCCAAAAAAAAAACCTATCAATTTTTCCCAAAATTCGAGTTATTAGCAATCAAAAATTACCGAAAGAATATTCATTTTTTACAAAAAAATTTGTCCAATGAAAAAAAAAATGCCGAACAAAATTTAAAAAAAAAAAAAAATTTGGGCCACCACCATTCAAAAGCAAATTTTATGGGAAAAATATGCAATTTTTTTTAAAACCCCAAAAAATTTGGGCCATCTCCCCCTTCCCTTCCGTGCCATGCCTCGGCCGCGTCCACAT
Organism: Heterodera glycines; assembly: GCA_004148225.2. Classification (NCBI taxonomy): domain Eukaryota; kingdom Metazoa; phylum Nematoda; class Chromadorea; order Rhabditida; family Heteroderidae; genus Heterodera; species Heterodera glycines. The sequence goes on from CP049713.1 coordinate 1,067,406, forward strand.
GGTCCATCAAACGGCGCACAATTTCCATGATGTTTTTCTTGGACACCATCCCGTACAGCAGGTCAAGCGCACGCAAACGGATGCTCTCGTCCTTGTCGTCCAAGCAGCGCAACACAATGTCCTTATGTGCTTGCACCGCTTTTGGATGGGTCAACAAAATTTTGCCCATCGCCAGCAGACCCAAATATTTCTGGAAAAAAGTAGGAAAAATTTTTAAAAAAACGGAATGATGAATTCACCAAATTTTGGTCCGAATCGTCAATCAAAATGCCAAGCTTTTGCACACAGAGCTGAAAGGGGAGACAATTAAAAACAAATTCAAAAAATTAGAATTTTCAAGTTTTTTTTAGGGGGAGTGGTGCTAATCACTTTTCGAACATTTTCTCACAAGTAAGGGTAACAAAAACAGGAGTAATTCCAATTTTTGTTCAATCATTTTGTGCCCCAATTTTGGACCAACCATTTCACACTTTGTCAAATGTTTGGTGTGTTAATTGGGTAATAAAATTTTTTTCTTGATTTTCCTTGATGCATAATTAAAACTGCACACATGTTTTTGCTATATGCAATTTTTTGCGGTTCAAGGAAAATGGGAAACTTTTGAGAAATTGAGAGTAATTGGGAAATTTCTTGGATTTTTTTTTTGAAAATTCCCGTAGGGGTTGAAAAAATTATGCAAAAATCTACCTGAATACTTGGAGTATAATCACCGGGCCCTTCTGATGAAATGCTTATGAGAATGGCGATCACAGTGTTAATGCACTAAAATTAAAAAATAAATTATTTGGAATTCCCAAATGCAAATTTGATCCAATGAACAAACGAACTTCGTACAGCAATGACATGGCCGAGGTGGAGTTGATCAAATTGGTCAACGGTTCCAACAATTTTCGGCCAAGTTTTGGTTCATGGGGTACCTAAACACAAAAAATTCATCATTTATGGACTTTAAGGTGCCGAAATTTTGAATTTTTTACGAGACAAAAATTCCAAAAAAAAAAAATAATTCTAATCGGCAAATAATCAATCCGACACTATCGAACTCATAATTTGTTCCCATTATTGTTTTGTTACCAGTGAGCCGAACAATTTGATGATTTTGATGAGCATCCAATTGTTGGAGGAAGTGTTCAACAATTTGAAAAACACGCTTTGCAGGCCGAGATAATTGCGCGGATTTTTTCTGGCCAACTCACACACAACATTGACAGCCGCACTTTGTACCCCTAAGAAAAATTGACAAATTTCTGGGGTATGTACCAGGGTTGGAATTTCGAGGCCAAAAAAAAAATTAAAAAATCGGAATTCCGATCACGATGTATTGGCCATAGTCAATGGATGGGTTTTGTCCAAATTGCTTACCAGGATCTTGGTCTTCAAGACGGTCACGTAGACGAGCAAAAGTTGGCCGCAACGACTCGGGATATTTCAGGAAAATTTTGTACAGCAAAAGGATGGCCTTTTTGCGCACATACGGCTTGCTGGATGACAACTAAACATGGAAAACAGCAATTTCTTGGTAACGGGGTAAATCTTGGTTGGAAAATCGTCCAGTCAACATTAGGCATTACCAAGTTCACGACATCGTTGACCAAATCCCTGGCCAAATCGGTGGTGGTGAAACAGGAAAGTCCGCTCAATGCAACGCCAACATCGTAAATGTTGGAACTTTGCAAATCCTTTCGGATCAGATTTGTCGTCAACATGAGCACCTAAAAAGCGCGTTAAAAAATTAAGGGGAAAAAAGCAAAAGAGGAGGAGGTTAGCCATATCTTGGGACCGGAGTTTAGGCCGCCCTGGCGACGAAACTTTTTTTTTTTTTTTGCTTTTTGGGCCTCTAACAAAAAAAACTCGAGAAAGTAGGGGTCCGGCAGATATTGCCAGGAAAAAATTTGATAATTTTGGTAAAAATTCTGAACGGATTTGCACCAAAAAGTCTGGCTACCCCCTTGCATTATGTGTGGTATATTTCTAAAAAATTTAAATTTTTTGGAAAAAAACAGGGCCCTAAACACAGACATCGGTTTCGTCATTGAATGCTTGCACCGCCGCCAAATAACCAATGCGTTTTTCGCTGTAACGCGTGCTCGACATCACTTCAATGATGTTAAATGCTGCCCAAGAAATGTCGTAGCCGAGCATTTGCAACTAAAAAAATGCACCTTTTTTTTGATTTACTAACAAATGAGGAAATTTAAAAAAAAAATTTTTTTCATAATTTCACTCGTTCCTCCCTCGGAATTTCACTGCCCCACCCCTCCCGACTCCGTTTTGTGTTAATGGATATAAAAAAGTCCATTTAAAAACTTACATATGCCAACTTTTCGATGGCATTTGCCTTCACAAAAATAGAGTCTTGGCGTAGCTCCACTTTGATTTCGTCAATGCATGCCGCAATATAACGGGCCTAGAACATTTTGGGTAAATAAATTATGGCACTTTGGCTGTTGTTGGAGGCCCACGAGAGAAAATTCCAAAGGGGGGCTTTTTTGTAAGGATTTGTAATTGGTTGAGCCCTTGAATTTTTTTTTTCAGAGGCCCAGCAAAAGTGCCCAAATTGTAAATGTACAAATGGCTTTTGCATTCAGTCAATCAATCATCACCTCATTTTCCTTGTTGTTCCGAATGCCACGGATTAAATCGGTCAAATTTTTGTCAAACAATCGGTCAATGTTGTTACGGACTTTGCGAAAAGTGCCATCAGGGACCAATTGCATCTTAACCATTACAATTATCAAAAAGGAAAGTTCAAAAGAATATTTTTGGTCAGTATGTATTTTTGAAAAGGAATTTGTGATGAAGTGATAGCACTGATTTTTATCTACCAGAAGTAGTCATATTTCGTTCAAATTTTTTAACTATTAACATTATGCCAGATTAAAAAAGTGACAAATTTAATTTAAAAATACCCATTAAAAAATTTTTCAATTTGTTCTTTCCCTGGGAATTCATATCTGCATTTTTTGCTGTTCGGGCACTCCGAAAAAAACCACAGGGTGAGGGCCCTTTTTTTCGTGAAAACTTGTTTTATGGGTTTTCGGGAGTAGCTAATCACGAATCTTATACCAATTTTGACAAATCTCTTACCCGAACTCGAGTGAAATAGAAAACTAAGTTTTTCGGAGTTTGCTTTTTTGCTTGAATTTAGGTTAGACATTCAAAATTGGATATAATGGATGTCAGATCCCTGGTTAGCGCCCCCCGAGAACCCTTCAGAATTTGGGGTAACCAAATATATTATATCTACCGAATTTGCAAAAATTGAAAGAATTTTATTATTGAATGAAAATGTGTAACAAAAGTTGGCTGCCCTGTCAGTTTTGGTGTGAAATTTTTTGTTTAAAAGACAAAAGATATTGATCATTTATATCCTAAGCAGTAAAGCAGAATGTTTCCTTATACTTTCAATTCTGTTTTTGTTTATTGCCTCTATGGCTCTGTTTTAAAACGCTTAATTTTTAAATTAAAAGGTCGCAGAAAAAATCAGTAAAAACTTATAAATCCGGGCCCTAATTAGGTATAATTTATCCCCCAACAACTCCGCGTTATATTTTCAATTTTCTGTTACAAAAGTGGGTGCCAATAAATAATGCCATTGTCAAATGCCGATGCCATCAATTTATGTTTTCACCCCTCTTTTTCAGCGAAAACCGACTGCCCAACATCAAACTCGTCATGGAATATGTGCAAATGATCAAAAGCATTTTGGTGTTGCGACAACCGGCGGCGCCATTCGAACTGAAGGTGTGGTGAACAGTGTGCCGTGGTGATGGTGGTGTTGCGTTTCATGACTCGCCGTTTTTTCAGGAAGTCATCTCCAGCCGTACCAATTTGTTCGCTGATTCGTTCCAACATGACAGCCAGGAGTTCATCCAATTCTTTGTGGACGCGCTGCACGAGTCGATGAAGGGCATTCTGCGCGGTGTTACGCAAGGCGTCAGCTGTGACATGTACAGAAATGACGGCGCGGGTGATGCTGCTACTACTGCTGGTGCTGATCAACGTGACGACCAAATTTGGCGCAATGCAATCGACGTAATGCCAAATTTTGTGATTTTTTTTTGTACCGTTTAATTTGGCATTTTCAGCATTGGAGAAACGAAGTGCTCGCACCAAAGAAAGGCAGCGTGGTAAGAAAGAGGAGAACACTCAATTCTGAAGGCATTTTAAACAATGGCATTTATTTTTCAGATTTTCAATTTGTTCGCCGGACAGTCCGTCTCCGAGCTCAGATGCCCAGAGTGTACGTATTCGTCCAAGACGTTCGAGCTGTTCACAATGCTGTCGTTCACATCCGACGAGGACGATGAACCATCCGCTGAAGAGAGACTGCGCGACATTCCGCTCGACAAAATTGACATTTGGTGCTTCATGCGATTGTTCAAGGACAAGGACGAAGATGGACAGGGCGACCGCCTGATTTTTATCAGCCTGGCCCAGGTGGGGAGTTCAAGCAGTACCAGGAGGACAACCCTAACCCCATTTGACATTTTGCCGCTTTTTTTAGCGCTTCACTGATGAATCGCATTACATTATGGGAGCGTCGGACGCTGGACAACTGCCCATGGATGTGCCGCTGATCTCCATCAACCATTGTCTCGCGGATTTCATCAAACCGGAAGACATTGAAGGCTCACGCTGTGCACAGTGCAGCAACGCAACGACACCGCCGTCTGCGCCACCAACGCTTGTCAAGCAGCTGATGTTCACGCGATTGCCCGACATTTTGGTGATTCATTAATCATTGATTAATTGATCATCGATTGATTGCTCCCCTTTTTTGCCCCTTCACAGATCATTTGCTTCAAGCGCTTCATCTATGAACCATTTGAAAAATCGGCTCGCCGTCATCGCTTTTCCACTTTCTTTAACTCTGCCGTATTTCGTATGGTTGGTAATATGAATATTAGAGCTCGGCCTTTTGATTGATTTCTGAGATATTGATCAAGAAATCATTAAATTGTTGTTTTTTTGAGTTGTCCCCCTTATTCAGACATTTCACTCAAAAATAATTATTAAAAATTAATACAGGAAATAGGAGGAATGAGGGGACCCTTCTTTTCCGTTCAAAAAGAAAAACAAGAGAAAATTTTTGTTCTTGTAATTTCACCCTATGTTATAAAAAAATTTTTTTTTATAACATTTCACTACTGATTTTTTTCATTTAAGCTGCTGCTCTTCAGCCTCTTTTGTGTTGCGTGTCCATATGAAATGACTGATAGGGTAATGCTTGACAATTTTTTCCTTTTCAAAAACAATAAACTTTTTCTTCACAGGAAATGCTTATGGAAGCGAAGATTAAGGAAAATCTTCAGGGGACGAGCATAAATTTACTCGTCGCTGCTGTTCACGCGATAAAAAAACGACATTGAAATTGCAAGATTAAACAACGAGCTCATTCAATTGCAAAGAGAACACAACACTTTTATTGAGGCGTTTGAACATTTTCAAATGACCGTTATGAATGAGATGAATGCGTTGGCTGAGAACTAAGGATAGAGGAAGGACAAATTTTCTTTTTGTTTACAACATTGTATTCTTAAATTTTATTTAATCAAAATATTTTTATTTTAACTTAAATTTATATCTGAATAAAGGCGATGTATTAATGGCAAAACATACAAGACAATGAAATTTATTTTAATGTGTGAAATAATTAGTTTTGTATGTTTTTTTCTGCAAGTCGAGCCGAGCCCGGCAAACCGGTCAGCAGGTGATTTTTTGAAAAATCCGTTTGGAGAGGTCGGGGTAATAGTTTAGATTAGGGTTGCTCCCCGAGCCTCGGGGAGCAAAATGTCGGGAACGGGGAGGAAGTTCCCCGAAAAAATTTGTCGGGGATGGCTGGAGAAATTTAAAAAATGTCGGGGAGCAACACCGTCGGGGAGGAAATTTTCATAGTCTAAAAAAAGAAAAAGTCCAGAACAAAAAAGTCTTAAAAACTCATTTAAAGATACTTCCATCTTATTTCAAGTGCAATTTAGGCAAAAAATGAGAAATTTGAAAATGTGAAGTTTCGACTTTTGGTTCGGGTTCGGGGTTCGAAAATTTGTCGAAATAGATGTCAGATTCGTGGTCAGCGATATCCAGGTACAGGCCGAGCTCTAGTTTTCAAAATTACATGCCACAAAGTCGTGAAAATTCGTTATCAAAAAATTTACATTATGATGTTTCCTGGGGTTTTCGAGCAGGCCTGTATTTTTCCTGGATCCAGGTACAGGTAAATTTTTGGCAACCTGTATTTTTCCTGTACTTTTGTACAGGTACAGGCCATTTTTGGAATTTAGTACAGGTACAGGCTAAATACGAAAAAACCTGGATTTTCCTGTACAAAATTTTAGAATTTATTATTTCAAGTGATCGATGTTTTTTTCAATTTTTCAAAAATGATCAAATATATTTAAAGAGACATAATTATAGTAAATTAGATATTTTAAGATGTTCCTAAGCAATTAATTGATTTTTTCAAACCTTTGTTTGATTTTTAAAAGAAGTTCCAAAAAATACAGGTACAGGCCAATTGGGAAATACAGGTACAGGCTTTTTCCAAAATACCGAGCTCTATTGAAAGCCAAAAGAGTCCCCTTTATGGTTTTTCGGGGGGCCTAAACCGCAAAAGTCCAAATATGAATACAAGCCACCAAAGGATTTCAAATTTTCATTTCAAAGAAAATCCTGAAAATTTTGAAAAAAAATCGTGCTACGCCTTGGTTTGGAATTTTAAAATTCAAATTCCGCATCCAAATAGAAATGTGAGGCGTCTTTTCTCATTCACAATTAATACTTCCGTGAATATGCTCGCATTTCTAATACATTTCTTAAAGCAGCAGTTCCATCTATTCTTTCCGCCTCGCGTCTCTGCTGCGCCCTTTGCTCCAACGATTCAACCAATCTCCTCGAGTTTCTAGACGAACGACAGGCCACGCAAGCAATGAAAATCATAAACGGAACTCCAAAAATGACGGTGATGGCAGTTATAGCAATGGCTGCATAAATCATTGCATCGAACACGGGCCGCCAAAAGGGATCAGTGGGCAGAAAAAAGGGCGGCTTAGTGACAGCAAAAGAATTGTTGGAAGAAATCTGTTGAAAAATAAATAAACCCAAAAAAACCGCCCCAAAAAACCAAACGAACAGTGTCTGTTGTTGTGCTGGTTTGAGTTTGGTTGGAGGCACAGCAGCACAACACCAAAAATGAAAGGAGCAAGAAAACCAAGCAAAAGGACAGCTTAAGAAAAAGAATTTACCTCCTTTTAGTTACGGAAATGATAATGGAATAATAATATGTCCGGCCAATCATTTGAAAGACTAATTGAAAAAGTGTCTTTGTTTTTATTTGTAAAATGACACAAAAATCTTTTCTTTTTGCTTAAAATGCCGTTGCGTACAAGTAAAAGTTGTTTAATTTGAATCATACATGAACAAGGGGTGCGCCGGCGTACCCCCCCCCCCCCCGCGTCGTAAGGGGGGCGGCTGTAAAGGAGGGAGGGGGGTCGTAACAAAGGGGAAAAAAGTTAAAATGTGAACAATTTCCGTAGCGAAACCATATACAATTCAAAAAATTTTCCCGGCGGCGCCTATCGGCACCGCCCCACCCCTTCCCACAAAGTTTCTTGGAAAAACGCGCCGCAAAAAAAGATGGCTTGAATAGCAAAAAAAAAAGAAAAAAGGTCGCCGGGGAAAAATAGGGGCCGACGTAAGAAAAATTGGTCCTGGCGCACCCCCTTGCGCCAAACGTCCGACGTATGGGGGTCTGACTGGCGCACCCCTTGTACATGTATGATTTGAATGAGCAAAAAAAACAACAACAGCTAAAATATGAATAATTTAGAGGACATTTACCTGAACCCATGGAGACATTTGGTAGAACTTCTTCCTCGGCTCAGCTTTCTTCTCTTCATTGTCCGTTGTGCCCATTGTTTCGGTGTTTCGCTTCAGTTGTGCTGAAATTTTGGTTAAAAACTGAGATAATTAAAAAAACCCGTAAATTTACGAAAATGGGTGTACCAAGGAAAACATTACCATTTTCCTTGGCGTCGTCCGACAGCGGTCGGTAGCCAATGCCTTTGTTGTTCACGGGCACTTTGATGCCAATGCCATAGAATAGCATTTCGAGAGATTCTCTGCCACGCCGCTTTTTCAACATTTTCAAATAGTCCGCCCCATTGTTGGCCATCATGTGGAAATTGTCGGGGAACAAATGTGCCAATTTTTGATCAGGTTTTACGCTGAGCATTGAAAGGGATAAAAATAAGTAAATAAAACTGTCATTAGTGAAAGTACACAAAATTTTTATGCAAAAAAAAATTTGGGAAATTTTTTTTGAAAGAGATACCAGTATAATTCTTTGAAAAAAACACTAAAAAACATATAAATGAATATGTGTAACAATTCCTATTTAATCCATTTTTGCATCAATAAATTCAGAATAATTTGAACCATTAAAAATAATTAAATTCATCAATAATTTGTCGCGAATTTTTGCCGCCGTTTTTTGTCTTTCTTTTCTCTTCCGGCGCAAATGGATTTTCCCGGTCGTAAAATGTCCTCAACAATGCGATGCATCGGTCTTTGTCAACCTCGGAAATTATCTTAAACAGCAAACAAAATTGGACATCATATGAAGATTTAAAATAGAGCCTATGGTACTCCTCTTGAAATTCAAAAAAAAATGTAAAAAAATTCATTGGGTGTTAATTTTTTTGAAAATAAGCAATCCGCACATTAATTTGGTGTTCATGGCCATAGTCCGTGTTGCTTGCCACGCTGTAAATGCCACCGAAACGCGGGTTTTTTGCGCCAAACACTAATCGCTGTATTCCAAGCTGATACAAAGCGCTGGCACACATGACACACAGCTCCAAGACTCATGAAAACAGTTGCTTGCCTCATGATCCAAATGAAAAAAACGATGATTTTTTAATTAGGCCACTGATTTTCGTTTTAAAACATGGACCTCCCAAAAGATAATTTCCTTGGGGTCACACACCAAAAATCATGCAAAACTACTCGGGCAATTTGGAGGTGAGCAAATTGTCCAACGTTTCAATTCTGTCCCAATCGTCGTCTGCCTCCAATTTGCACAGTTGGAAGGTGTACAGCTTGGCAATGTTTTGCACGAACACGCTGAGCAACGGGCCGGGCACAACGGACAATTTGATGCGCAACATTGCGTCCAAAACGGCGGTGACATTGTTGACACTGGGGTAGAATTGTTGTGGGAAAAATTGCAAAAAAAAATTTTTATTAAAATAATATTTTGAAATTAAAAAAACAAAAATTTGGAGAAGGGGGGGGGGATACGAGGGGAAATGAGCTGGCCAACAAAGGAAAATTCCAGGGGTGAAGGTGAGGTACAATGGATATGTATGTATTAGGCACCCTACATAATTTTTAAATTTTGGGTTTTTCGTATTAAAAAAATTAAAAGGGTGAAAAAAGCAAAAGAGGAGTGGGTTAGCACTAGCTTTGGAGGGGGAGGTAGGCCGTCCTGGGTGGCGATTTTTTTTTTTTGCTTTCGGCCTATAACAAAAAAAATTCGAGAAAGTAGGGGTCCGGCAGATATTGCCAGGAAAAAATTTGATAATTTTGGTAAAAATTCTGAACGGATTTGCACCAAAAAGTCTGGCTACCCCCTTGCATTATGTGTCGTATGTTTCTAAAATTTTTTTTTATTTTTTTGAAAAAACAGGGCCCTAAACACAGACATCGGTTTCGTCATTGAATGCTTGCACCGCCGCCAAATAACCAATGCGTTTTTCGCTGTAACGCGTGCTGGACATCACTTCAATGATGTTAAATGCTGCCCAAGAAATGTCGTAGCCGAGCATTTGCAACTTAAAAAAATGCACCTTTTTTTGATTTACTAACAAATGAGGAAATTTTTAAAAAAAATTTTTTCATAATTTCACTCGTTCCTCCCTCGAAATTTCACTGCCCCCCCCCCACTCCCGACTCCGTTTTGTGTTAATGGATATAAAAAAGTCCATTTCAAAAACTTACATATGCCAACTTTTCGATGGCATTTGCCTTCACAAAAATGGAGTCTTGGCGTAGCTCCACTTTGATTTCGTCAATGCATGCCGCAATATAACGGGCCTAGAACATTTTGGGTAAATAAATTATGGCACTTTGGCTGTTGTTGGAGGCCCACGAGAGAAAATTCCAAAGGGGGGCTTTTTTGTAAGGATTTGTAATTGGTTGAGCCCTTGAATTTTTTTTCAGAGGCCCAGCAAAAGTGCCCAAATTGTAAATGTACAAATGGCTTTTGCATTCAGTCAATCAATCATCACCTCATTTTCCTTGTTGTTCCGAATGCCACGGATTAAATCGGTCAAATTTTTGTCAAACAATCGGTCAATGTTGTTACGGACTTTGCGAAAAGTGCCATCAGGGACCAATTGCATCTTAACCATTACAATTATTACAAAGGAAAGTTCAAAAGAATATTTTTGGTCAGTATGTGTTTTTGAAAAGGAATTTGTGATTTCGTACTGATAGCCGATAGAATTGATTTCAGCAATTCTTATTTTTTATGAAATATTAAAAAGAAATTTCATTTTGCCATAAAATAAAAAAAATTTAATTTAAAAAAAAACAAAGAAAAAATTCCGGTCGGGGTCGGTTTAGTACGGCCGGTTTAGTACGGCCGGTTTAGTACGGCCGTTTTAGTACGAGGGTCGGTTTAGTACGGCCGGTTTAGTACGAGGGTCGGTTTAGTACGAGGGTCGGTTTAGTACGGCAAGCCGTTTTCGCCCATAATTCTTACAAATGTTTTTTGTCAATTATAAATAAGGAAAAACTTAAAATATCTATGTTTAGCTACAATATAAATGAATATCCCAATTAGAAAATAAAAACAAAGCGAAACCTTCAGTTTGGCACCGCCTTTTTATAGCTTCAGGCAAAGTAAACCCTATTTTTTTTCATTCAACGGGCTTTTGCTTGTTTATATCCAACTGTTTTCCGCTTCATCAACACAATTCGATATGAGAAAAGTCAATTGATGCAGACATCGCACGATGCATCGCTGGTGAAGTCCCTCCTCAAAAAACGCGAAAATATCGTGCCGTTGATACGAATTCTTCGACTCTTACAGGGTTACAATACCATCAACAACATTAACCCTGCTCACCAAAATGATCAAAATTACCATGCCAATGTTAATCCCGATAATATCATCAATTTTCTCGTTGGTATTTCTCGAAATTATGAAATGCGCCCGTATTCATTTTTCAATGTTTTGTTATTTTTTTGTTGTTAACACATTGATAAATCTGTTATGGTGTTAATTTTAAAGAATTTTCGAGAAACAAATCAGAATTGGATCAATGTAGGACAAAAACAGCTTGCCGTACTAAACTGACCCTCGTACTAAACCGACCCTCGTACTAAAACGGCCGTACTAAAACGGCCGTACTAAAACGGCCGTACTAAACCGGCCGTACTAAACTGACCCGGTCCGAAAAATTCTCCTTTCTCCAAATGCTTTTCCTTCTCTCTTATCTTTTTATCTATCTCTCTTTCTTTCTCTCTCTCTATCCTTACCTCACTCTCTCTTTTCCTCCTTTTCTCTCTGCTCTACTCACTATCTCGCTTCCTCTCTTTCATTTTATCTCTCCTCTCTCTCTCTCTATCTCACTCTCTCATTTTTTCTTCTCTTCTCTCCTCACCTTACTCCATCTCTTTTCCTCCTTTTCTCTCTGCTCTCCTCACTCTCTCTTTCTCTCCCTTTCTCCTCACCTCACCCTTTTCCTGCTTTTCTTTCTCACTCACTCCCTTTCTCTCTTTATCTCCTTTCTTGGCATCCCCACAAAGTGTCCAAGCCACGAAATGTCCAAGCCACGAAATGTCCAAGCCACGAAATGTCCAAGCCACGAATTGTCCAAGCCACGAAATGTCCAAAAGAGTAAAAAACCACGAAATGTCCAAAAGTCTAAAAAGCTCATAAAAACCCGGAAAACGGGTCTAATTTAGGGTTTTCGGGGTCACTGAGTAAGAATACGACCTTTACATAACCCATTTCCTAATCCTAGACCCACACGAATAAGAAAAAATCTCAAAATTTGTTCAAAATTTATGCTTTTTTTTACTCCAGATTTTTCTATTCATTGATCGAACTAATGATTCGTAATAAACTTGAAAGTCTACAAAAAAGTCGGAAAAAGCGTTATTTGTCCGACATTTTGAACACAACTGAGGAGGCCGTGAATTTGGGAGTGGAACTCGTCGAACCGAATGATGTGAGAACTTCTGACAGCGTTGAACAACCGAATTTGAAAGAGGCTGAGGTCTCAACAGTGACTTTTGAGCGCGGAAAAACCAATTTTGGGGGAGATTGCCTATGGTTGAACGGTATGTTTGAAGTGCCGCAAAAAATTAATTTTTAAACTATTCAGGGTTTCGATTCACACACCACTCAGGAAATCGCTGGAGATGCACAAATCGCAGTTGCTCAGCTTATGTAAACATCACAAACAATGGCGAAACCGGAGCTAGTGGAACCTTGGGTCAAAAAGAACACAACCACCTCCCAGCGCCTCAGAAACAACAAGTTTGTTTAAATTTGAAACCAAATAATTAATGCTGTGTAAAGGCGGAATCAAGGCGACAGAAAATCAAAGAAAGTGTCCTGGCCGAGCCATGTCTGAAGCCCACGCGACTTTTGTCAAAAGTGAGGCGATCAGCAACGAATGAAGCATTTGTGGCCATGAGTTCCAACAATGCGTTGACTGAAATGATGCGGCGTGAGAAGAAAAAATTGTTGGGAAACGTCGATGTGCAGGACCCACTGGCCTTTGTCATTCCAGCAACGTTACGCGAAAAGGGCGGTGAGGACATCGTCTTGTATGACAGTCGCAATGTCAGGCAAGGCGAAAAGGACGTGGTCCTTATTTTCGGCAGCGTTAAGGTACATTTTTTGGCTATAAAAATTCTGTTTTTGCAATGGTTTTATTTTTCAAGACTCTGGACATTTTGCGCCAGTGCGGCGCACATGGCACCTTGACGGCACTTTCAAATGTGCTCCAGCAATGTGGGAGCAGTGCTTCGTCATTGGTGCATCAGTGCATCAGAGGATGTGCATCTGTTTGTGGTGCCTTCTGCCTGGAAAACAACGACGCTACTACGAAGAAGCACTGAATTTTCTCCGTGGACGTATCTCTACTGAAGTCCCAAGCAAAAGTTAACCCATTGTAATTATAAAAAATGAAAATTTCGAATTTTAGTCATGTGTGATTTTGAAAAGGCCGAAATTGCGGCGGTGCGTACGGCATTCCCCACAGCGCAGATCAAATGCTGCATGTTCCATTACGGGCAAAGCCTGTTCAGAAATTTCAAGCGGCTTGGTCTTGTGCATTTGTACGGTGAGAAGACAGAACGTGGGGAGGCAGTTCGCAACACGTTCCGGTTAAAAAAATTTTTGGTGAAATTCGAATTATTTTTCAGAAGTGTTCTTTCTTTGCCACTTTTGCCTCCCAGCGTTGTCAGAATGGCTTTCTCAATTATTGTGGCGTCTGCTCCTGCAGGAATGCATGAGTTTTTCCTTTACTTCTCTCGAACATACATCGGCTTGACACAGCGCCAGTTGTTGGATGGTGCTAATGCATTTGGGGCCACTCAAATCAGTTTTTTGTCCAGCACCGACCATTGTTTGTTTTCGTATTTTTGCATCGATTTTCAAAGTTTAATTATTTTTAAGCTGAACTAGTGACAACAATTTCGACCATCAACTCAGAACACAGCTACGCGGCTACTCCAATACAGTTCGGCATCGGCTCACCGGCGCCATCAACTCTTACATGGCCAACCACTGTGACTCCACAAGAACAGCTTGTTCAATATTCGTTGAGCTCGCTATCGACTTCAACAGCCTCTTCAGGCATATATTTTTTCACAAAACTCGTTGTTTTCACGAATCTTTCGTTTATATTTAATAAAAAATTTAGTTCGCGTGTGGGAGGAAGAAATCTTTCGGGCGCCCCATTTCCCAATTCCGCTTTGGAACATGCACTCACAGGCGGCTTCTGCACTCGCTCGTACAAACAATGGACTGGAGGCTACTCATCTACATTTTATGGTCTTTTTAATTTAGTAAAAAAAAAAATTGAAAAAGAGTATTTAGAAGGGTCTCTGTCATCACCCGGCACTCTCGGACTTCATCTGTGGAGTCAATGAAAGCATCGACAGACAGGTGGACGCTGCCCGATCTGCTCGCCATTTCATTCACAAGCGACAAAAGCGATACATCCTGCAGGACGCGCTCATTATGCGAATTTTAGCGGACGCGTCGTACAACAACAACGGTGAAATTCATGACCTTATGACGGCCCTCGGTCTACAAATTGAAGGATACGCAGGAAAATTAAAAGATTTTCGAAAATTTTGATGATTCGATTGTTCATGTTCCATGATGAATTTTATTGAATTATTTAATAAATTTATTCACTTTCAATGTATGAAGTTTAGTGTGCCTAGAGCCCAGAGATATAATTCGAATGCTTACAAATAGAATTCGATCACCTAGGAACACTAAAACTTGTTCGAATTTTTGATCAGCGCCCTTTGACGAAGCCTTGAATTTTTTTTTTTTTGCTATTTTATGTTTAATATCTGGGTCTAGGATTAGGAAATGGGTTATGTAAAGGTCGTATTCTTACTCAGTGACCCCGAAAACCCTAAATTAGACCCGTTTTCCGGGTTTTTATGAGCTTTTTAGACTTTTGGACATTTCGTGGTTTTTTACTCTTTTGGACATTTCGTGGCTTGGACATTTCGTGGCTTGGACAATTCGTGGCTTGGACATTTCGTGGCTTGGACATTTCGTGGCTTGGACATTTCGTGGCTTGGACATTTTGTGGGTCAGCGCCTTTCTTCTTTTCTCTCCCTCCCTCTTGAACAAATCGCCACAAATCAAAGTTTTTTCGCCATTTTAACACCGAAGAAAAAAGGGTGGAGCTTCCTCTCACTTGTTATATCAGGGGATTTCCCTAGGAAGTCAATTAAACAATTTCAACAGTGAAAATTTGCAACATAAATTGGCTGTTAAATGATTTTTTTAAATTCGGGTTCGGGATTCGGTTATTAATATAAATGGATGTTCAGATTCGTGATCAGTTATCTCTAAACCCCCAGGGGAAGGTGTTCTACACAACTTTTTAATTTTTATTTTTTTCAAAAAATGGGGGGACAAAGTACATTATTACCAATTATTTAAAAGATTTACAGGGGGGGGGGGTGACAAAAAGGATAAGTACCAATAGTTGCTTTTGACAAAGTTATGGGCATTTATTTGTTAAAAACTTTCATTTGAGTTTTTTATATAAACGTCCTTTTTGATGGTTTTTATATACCTAATCCCATACCGCTAAATTAAGAGCGATTCTCTTAACTATTTAAAAAAACAGTCGCTAAATGAAAATCGATTATTCCGATCCTATGGAACGTTTAAGTGATGAGACACTGATTGGAGAGTGAAAAGTGATCTGACAATGCTTGGAGAGTGAAAAGTGATCTGACAATGCTTGGAGAGTGAAAAGTGATCAGACCGTGAGAGGGTTAAATATAGGCCTCTTACACCAAAAATATTACTGTAACTTTAATAAACAAATTTATTTTTTGTTACCTAGGTATATAAACTTTTAATTATATTTTTTATCATATCCATTTATAAAGCATGGATTTGTACCACCCTTGCTTCCCACCTTGGTTGTTGTTTTTGTTGGACTTTAGCGGATCGGCGGCGGATGGTGAGAAAACTTGCAATGTTTTCGTTTAATTGTATTTATGAAATTATTATTTTTAGGATTGTTCGTGCATGTGATCAAAATATCGGTGCTTTTTTCTTTTGATGATTAGCAAATTAGTTTCTATGGATTTTGGCCTATTCATAAAAAATTTTTTGAACCATAAATTTGAGTTGATGCGCGACCATATCATGCCAGTTTTTGCGCTTCACAGGTGGCATTTGGTTGGTACAAATGCAGCGGTATGGTAAAGCGTGATTTTGACTGGGCCGGGCAAGCGAACATCGGACAAGCAATGGCTGAACATGCGCAAAATGTGGTGACATTGATGCGACAATACATTGGCACGTACAGCGGGATAACCCGCAAATTTCCTGGTCTTCACCACAATTATTACACATCCCAACATTTCATTTGAAAGTCCCATTTTAGGCTTTCACTGGCATGTGTGCCCGGGGCAATTCGGGTAAAAAAATAAATAAATAAATCAGTGTGATTGTAATTGGAGAGTGAAAAAGTCGCGGGAAATAATTAGGGATGGAGAAAGTGATCGGAAAATTGAAACAAAACTGATCGGACAGTAATTTAATAAGATAATTAGAGAGTGACAAAAAGGTCTCAGGCATCAATTATGTACAGCCATTTTCTCTAATCAAATTTTATTTTATTTTTGTAATATTTTATTTTCTCATTAATAAAGCGTGGATTTGCGGCTGATTGTGAGCAGCGACGAACTCCGCTGGCTGTTCAGCAGTTGTCCGCCTGATCAGCAGGACAACGAGACAATGTTTGCACTGTTTGTCGCCATGGCATCTGATGAGGAAGGCGCTGCTGATCAGCAGGAATGGCGCGCAAATTGTGAAGCGGAAGTGACCATTTGCCGAAACGCGGGCATCAGAAGGTGAGGGAAGAAGCATAATGAGAAGCCATGGAACTCATTAGGAAATTGGGGAAAGGTGGGGTTAATTAATGCCTAATCAAAAATCGCTGATAAAAATTTCAAAATTTTTTTTCTTGATTTTTCTTATTAAAAATTTTTCTACTTTTCTTGTGGAGGGGGGGGGGGGGAACGGCGGGCGGACTTTTTCCAACCCAGTTGTTCATGGTTCCATTTCCAAAGCAGCGACAACGGCGGCACGGCACCACATCGTCGCAGTGGTGGCCATCGTTTGGTGCTTTTGTTTACGGACGGTGTCAAGTTTTGGCCAACCGCCGGTGTCTTGCATCGGTTTCAGCAACGGCGGCAACAGACCGAGAATTTGCCGCTCGTCCCGCCGAAACAGCCAACCCGTTTCCGTGCTGCTCCAAAATCGGCTCGACTTCTTTCCGTCAAGGCGTTGTTCACCGGATTTCTTTTTTTGGTCAATTTTGTAAACAAAATAATATTTTACTTCATTTAAAGATGGGTACAATAATCAGCTACCAAAAACTATAGGACTGAATGTGCCTTTTTGCGATAAGAAATAAAAACTGAAATTTAATGTATTTGGTCGGTCTATAAACAAACCAAAGAATTCTTTGTAATATCTTCATTACAATTTTTGCCGTTTAAGATTGCACTTCTCAACGTCGTTGATGGTGTGGAATTTACAGAAAGGGTAAAGATTAGCAATTTTCAATTTTAATTTTACACCTTCCCAGGACTTGCTACTTGAAGCGAAGATAAAAAATGACATGCAAAGTATAAGCATGACTTTCTTTGTGGGCTGTGCCGCCCTTTTTCTGGGCGCTTTTGGTCTTGCTGTAACTTTTTCGGCGACCATTTTGCAAATCGGCGAAAGCATTTGGCGTAATCGAAATGACAACCAAAAAATAATTGCCCAAAACGAACGATTAAACGCCGAGGCAATGCAATTACGAGCTGACTTCAGATATTTGCACAATGCAATGGCGACATTGGGCGAGGAGCATGCAAAGCTGGCATCTGAGTTTAAGAAATTTCAGGAAACTGTTTTGAATGAGTTTGCTGAGCTGTGATATAGAGACGAATAAACTTATTTTTGTTCATATATTATTCATCAAATTTTTTTATTATCGATAAAACAAAAAAAAAACATTGAAATAGACGGCGAAAGCAATGGAATTGTCTAGAAATTGTGGTGCCAAGAATTTGCATATTCCATACTTCTCATCGTTCAAACGAAAATAAAATTTTCGAGTTATAATATAACCATTTTCTTGTTTATTTTTAAGACCTAAAAGTTCTAATTTTCTTATTAACAAAATGCACTAAAACGAAACATACACCCCTAGGGTTCGACCTACCTAAAGTTTTCTAAAAAGATTATAGCGGGAGAAGGAAACACGGCTCTAGTCTAGTTTACCGTATATACTCTTTTTATATGCCTTAGAGCCATAAAAAATTGGTCTCGAGTCTCGGGAAATTTTCGGTCTCGATAGTGAAAATTTACTATTTCGACATTTTTAGGAAATTCCTTAACAAAAATGCAATAAAATCAAAAAATACACCCCTAAGAAAGACCTAAACATTTTGGTAATACTTTGGTTTGTCCCCCCTATTTTTCAAAAAAAAATAAAAAATTTTTAAAATCGCTTAAAACATCTCTCCTGGGGTTTTTGGGGCCGCTGATCACGAATCCGGCATCCGTTTCGACCCATTTCGAACCCCGGACCCAAATTCGAACAAAAATCGAAAATTTATTTTTCACCAAAATTCACACTGCAGCGACTCGTGGTCACAAAAGATGTTCAAAATGAAAGAGCGATGGACAACGGCCAATAGATTTTGAATGGAGAATCGCACGACTGCCAACGAACGACCTGCACCCCTAAGAATTGGAAAATTTTCTTTAAAATTCTTCCCACAATTTTTTTTTTAGTTAACTATTTCGAGATTTTCCGTCACTAAAAGTAGCGACCCTACTCTGATGATGATGCAGGGCTGGATGGAGTCGGAGATGGGAACGAATTGTTCATTTATTAGCCCCTTTTACTGTTGAATTGAGTTTAATTTTTTTTGGAAAATGTGCCAAAAAATTATTTAAAAAATTCTATTTATCCCCCCTGGCATATAAATGGAGACTGGTATATTATTTTTCAACCTCCTCAGAAAGGGGTATATGTATAATTGGAGGCCGGCAGATTAATGGAGACTGG
This sequence comes from Heterodera glycines, assembly GCA_004148225.2. Classification (NCBI taxonomy): domain Eukaryota; kingdom Metazoa; phylum Nematoda; class Chromadorea; order Rhabditida; family Heteroderidae; genus Heterodera; species Heterodera glycines. The sequence goes on from CP049713.1 coordinate 1,086,263, forward strand.
CATATAAAAAGAGTATATACGGTATGCGTCCAATCGTCTTTTGTGCGTCTAGTTTTTGAGCCAGTTAAAACTCGAAAAATTGAGTGAAAAGGGGGGCCACTGACCCTTTAAAACGGTCAAATTCGGACAAATTTGGTTATCATTCGAAAGGTCTTGACCAAAACAAGGTATAAACTCGAACCGATGTCATCTAGGCACTGGGACAACTGAGTCCCAGTGAAAATGGACACTTTAGTACCAAAAGAAATAACCATTTAAAAGCAAAAATTTCGCAAAAGGGAGCATGCGAAGACGGAGAAACTAGTGGGGCGAGACGGAGGGCGTACGAAGGCAGTCTGACGAGCGCCACAGGCGGTTGACTGCGGGGGGCCCCCGCCAACCAGTCAACCGCATGCGGATCATGCGCCATGGACGGTAAAAAAGAAAAAAAAGCGGCAATAAATCTTTTTTATGGATAATTATGGGAAAAAATTGGCGTTCTGTCACTTTTACTTTTTATCTTTATTTCTCTCACTTTTACGTACTATCTCTTCATTCTTAATAATGTAAAGAACAACATTTACTTCGTGACGTTTAACTTTTTTCCTACACGTTAAACCCATACCAAATTTTGCATAGCGATAGAGAAAAAAATTCTGCATCGATTCATCTGTTATTTTTTGATTCTATCTGTTAGTTTATGAATTATATGATTTTAAAACATTTGATCAGATGAAAATATAATTTGTTTTTCAATTTGAGTGTGTTGGCGTTTTGTTTTACGCCAATTATTTTTTGGCAATTTTTTTCGTTTTTTACCGTCCATGGCGCGGACTTTTTCTGTAGCCCGTGTCTTGCCCCACCTACTGGCCACCGTCCGTAGTCGAAATGGGTCGGCATTCCGAACTCTTTGGTAAAAAGTAAAATTTTCGGAACTTTTTTTTTTGCCTCCTGATGTATTTCATTTTAATATTTTTGTGAATATGCTCGTATTTCATATAATCTCTTAAAACAGCAGTTCATCTCTTCTTTCCGCCTCGCGTCTCTGCTGCTCCCTTCGCTCGATCATTTCAGCCCATCTTTCCGAGTCTCTAGCCGCACTAGAAGCAATACAAGCAATAAAAATCATAAACGGAACTCCAAAAATGACGGTGATGGCACTTATAGCAATGGCTGCATAAATCATTGCATCGAATACGGGACGCCAGAAGGGATCAGTGGGCAGCCAAAAGGGCGGCTTAGTGACAGCAAAAGAATTGTTGGAAGAAATCTGTTGAAAAATAAATAAACCCAAAAAAACCGCCCCAAAAAACCAAACGAACAGTGTCTGTTGTTGTGCTGGTTTGAGTTTGGTTGGAGGCACAGCAGCACAACACCAAAAATGAAAGGAGCAAGAAAACCAAGCAAAAGGACAGCTTAAAAAAAAGAATTTACCTCCTTTTAGTTACGGAAATGATAATGGAATAATAATATGTCCGGCCAATCATTTGTGAAAGATTAATTGAAAAAGTGTCTTTGTTTTTATTTGTAAAATGACACAAAAATCGTTTCTTTTTGCTTAAAATGCCGTTGCGTACAAGTAAAAGTTGTTTAATTTGAATCATACATGAACAAGGGGTGCGCCGGCGTACCCCCCCCCCCCCACCCCGCGTCGTAAGGGGGGCGGCTGTAAAGGAGGGGGGGGGTCGTAACAAAGGGGAAAAAAGTTAAAATGTGAACAATTTCCGTAGCGAAACCCATATACAATTCAAAAAATTTTCCCGGCGGCGCCTATCGGCACCGCCGGATCGCCTCACCCCTTCCCACAAAGTTTTTTGGAAAAAACACGCCGCAAAAGCGCCGCAAAAAAAGGTGGCTTGAATAGCAAAAAAAAAAAAGAAAAAAAGGTCGCCGGGAAAAAATAGGGCCGACGTAAGAAAAATTGGTCCTGGCGCACCCCCCCCCCCTGCGCCAAACGTCCGACGTATGGGGGTCTGACTGGCGCACCCCTTGTTCATGTTTAATTTGAGTGAGCAAAAAAAACAACAACAGCTAAAATGATGAATAATTTAGAGGACATTTACCTGAACCCATGAAAACATTTGGAAGAACTTTTTACTCGGCTCAGCTTTCTTCTCTTCGTTGTCCGTGGTGCACAGTGGGAATTTGTTGACAATGCCATAGAATAGCATTTCGAGAGATTCTCTGCCACGCCGCTTTTTCAGCATTTTCAAATAGTCCGCCCCATTGTTGGCCATCATGCCGAAATTGTCGGGGAACAAATGTGCCAATGTTTGATCAGGTTTTACGCTGCGATTGAAAGGGAAAGGGATGAAAAAATAAGTAAATAAAACTGTCATTAGTGAAAGTACACAAAATTTTTATACAAAAAAAAATTTGGGAACATTTTTTTGAAAGACATAGCAGTATAATATATATTCTTTGAAAAATCGCTAAAAAAAACTTTTGTTGAAATTTTCATTAATTCCGGACCCTTTCTAATTGGGCAATTAGTTGCTTCATTATTACCCAGTATTGCTGGTGGTGGTGGTGCCGGTGTTGTTGGACTGTTGTCTCTTCGCCTTTGCCGTCGTCGTTGTACCCGTGTCCACCAATTTGTTCAACACAAATTGGAGTGCCGCAAAAAGGTCGCGCTCCCCGCAAATGGCAGTCGTCGGGAAGTGCTGCTGCTGGAGGTCATGTCCCTCCCCTCCACCAGTGACATGCACCAAAATGTTCGGCATTTCCTCCGGCACATCGCGCCAATAGCAAAAGCGGCCGCCCCGGTGCACCAGCAGAGTTTCCATCTCGGGCAAATCGGTGACAAAGCGTGAACCCAACAAAAGGTGGTTCTGTTGCTGTGCGTCTTCGTCCGCTGTTGCTGTGGCGCCATTTTTGGTATTTTTGGCGTGCCGTTCGCTGTGGGCGGCGGCAAGCAGCAAAAAAGGACCGACCAATTCCAACGAGTCCAATTCCGAAAAGGCATCTGTGTAGGGGACATGTGTAGGTAGGCCAATGGTATCCCAAGAATGGAGAAATGCAACAAAATAGAAAAACAAAAAAAAAAATTTTTCCAACCCCCGCTACAAAAAGTTGCAAATTTAATTCGTTTTTTAATTATTGAAAAATAATATACCCAGTGGCTTTTTGGGGTTCAGTTTGACCGCGTGTCGCCAAAAATTGAGCAATTCCGGCGGATGCTTTACCATGAACACATTGTCCAACCGTTTCAACAATGTTTCGTCGTCGTCAATTTTTGTTTCAACATTTTCCTTCTAAATTTAATGGGTTTCAAAAATAAGGAATTTGTGATCACTATTCAGTTTTTTCGGTAAGAAATACAAAAGAGAAAAAGGATTGAATTACCTCCAAACTCCTTGGCTTTTTGCGCTCAATTTGCTTTTCCTCCGACATTTTTTGTTGTCTTTTTTTGGTGGCCATTGGTCAAAAAAAAAGATAGTAAGCACTGCAGAATTAAAATTTAGTAAATTATTAAAAATATATAAATGAATATGTATAACAATTCCTATTTAATCCATTTTTGCATCAATAAATTCAGAATAATTTGAACCATTAAAAATAATTAATTTTCATCAATAATTTGTCACGAAATTTTGGCCGCCATTTTTTGTTTTTCTTTTCTCTTCCGGCGCAAATGGATTTTCCCGGTCGTAAAATGTCCTCAACAATGCGATGCATCGGTCTTTGTCAACCTCGGAAATTATCTTAAACAGCAAATAAACAAATTGGACATCATAGAAAATTTAAAAAATGAAAATTAATTCGCTTTTTCGCACTTTTTTTATTTCTTGGGTGATTCTTTCACCTTCATAGACTAAAAAACTCACAGAGCTATCGAAATAATCGTTTAAATTTTTGTATGTCGTGTAAACTGTAAAATAGAGCCTATGGTACTCCTCTTGAAATTCAAAAAAAAATGTAAAAAAATTTATTGGGTGTTAATTTTTTTTTGAAAATAAGCAAATCCGCACATCAATTTGGTGTTCATGGCCATAGTCCGTGTTGCTTGCCACGCTGTAAATGCCACCGAAACGCGGGTTTTTTGCGCCAAACACCAACCGCTGTATTCCAAGCTGATACAAAGCGCTGGCACACATGACACACGGCTCAAGATTCACGAAAACAGTTGCTTGCCTCATGATCCAAATGAAAAAAATCAATGATTTTTTAATTAGGCCACTGATTTTAATCTCCCAAATTACCCTCACAAATTACAGCGAAATTCAAGGCCAATTTTTGTTGTTTACTCTACAAAAACTCACTTGAGTGAAATTTTTGTTGTGCAATTTGCACCATTCATCGGCTTCGTCAATTGCTACAAATTCTGCATGACGGGTTGGGTTTTTTGTTCTGAAAGAATTATAATAGTAATTTTTTAATTAGGCCACTGATTTTCGTTTTAAAACATGGACCTCCCAAAAGATAATTTCCTTGGGGTCACACACCAAAAATCATGCAAAACTACTCGGGCAATTTGGAGGTGAGCAAATTGTCCAACGTTTCAATTCTGTCCCAATCGTCGTCCGCCTCCAATTTGCACAGTTGGAAGGTGTACAGCTTGGCAATGTTTTGCACGAACACGCTGAGCAACGGGCCGGGCACAACGGACAATTTGATGCGTAACATTGCGTCCAAAACGGCGGTGACATTGTTGACACTGCGATAGAATTGTTGTGGGAAAAATTGCAAAAAAAATTTTTTATTAAAATAATATTTTGAAATTAAAAAAACAAAAATTTGGAGAAGGGGGGGGCGATACGAGGGGAAATGAGCTGGCCAACAAAGGAAAATTCCAGGGGTGAAGGTGAGGTACAATGGATATGTATGTATTAGGCACCCTACATAATTTTTAAATTTTGGGTTTTTCGTATTAAAAAAATTAAAAGGGTGAAAAAAGCAAAAGAGGAGGGGGTTGGCCCTAGCTTTGGAGAGGTAGGCCGTCCTGGGTGGCGATTTTTTTTTTTTTTTTTTTGCTTTTCGGCCTCTAAAAAAAAACTCAAGAAAGGAGGGGTCCGGCAGACGCTGCCAGGAAACAATTTGATAATTTTGGTAAAAATTCTGAACGGATTTGCACCAAAAAGTCTGGCTACCCCCTTGCATTATGTGTCGTATGTTTCTAAAAAATTTTTTTTAATTTTTTGGAAAAACCCAGGGCCCTAAACACAGACATCGGTTTCGTCATTGAATGCTTGCACCGCGGCCAAATAACCAATGCGTTTTTCGCTGTAACGCGTGCTCGACATCACTTCAATGATGTTAAATGCTGCCCATGAAATGTCGTAGCCGAGCATTTGCAACTAAAAAAATGCACCTTTTTTTTGATTTACTAACAAATGAGGAAATTTAAAAAAAATTTTTTTCATAATTTCACTCGTTCCTCCCTCGAAATTTCACTGCCCCACCCCTCCCGACTCCGTTTTGTGTTAATGGATATAAAAAAGTCCATTTAAAAAACTTACATATGCCAACTTTTCGATGGCATTTGCCTTCACAAAAATGGAGTCCTGGCGTAGCTCCACTTTGATCTCGTCAATGCATGCCGCAATATAACGGGCCTAGAAAATTTTGGGTAAATAAATTATGACACTTTGCGCCCACGAGAGAAAATCCAGGGGGGGGGGTCTTTTGTAAGGATTTGTAATTGGTTGAGCCCTTGAATTTTTTTTCAGAGGCCCAGCAAATGTGCCCAATTCTCTTCTCTCCTCACCTTACTCCATCTCTTTTCCTCCTTTTCTCTCTGCTCTCCTCACTCTCTCTTTCTCTCCCTTTCTCCTCACCTCACCCTTTTCCTGCTTTTCTTTCTCACTCTCTCCCTTTCTCTCTCTATCTCCTTTCTTCTTTCTCTCCCTCCCTCTTGAACAAATCGCCACAAATCAAAGTTTTTTCGCCATTTTAACACCGAAGAAAAAAGGGGTGGAGCTTCCTCTCACTTATTATATCAGGGGATTTCCCTAGGAAGTCAATTAAACAATTTCAACAGTGAAAATTTGCAACATAAATTGGCTGTTAAATGATTTTTTTTTCAAATTCGGGTTCGGGATTCGGTTATTAATATAAATGGATGTCAGATTCGTGATCAGTTATCTCTAAACCCCCAGGGGAAGGTGTTCTACACAACTTTTTAATTTTTATTTTTTTCAAAAAATGGGTGGACAAAGTACATTATTACCAATTATTTAAAAGATTTACAGGGGGGGGGGGGTGACAAAAAGGATAAGTACCAATAGTTGCTTTTGACAAAGTTATGGGCATTTATTTGTTAAAAACTTTCATTTGAGTTTTTTATATAAACGTCCTTTTTGATGGTTTTTATATACCTAATCCCATACCGCTAAATTAAGAGCGATTCTCTTAACTATTTAAAAAAACAGTCGCTAAATGAAAATCGATTATTCCGATCCTATGGAACGTTTTCCTTAGCGCTTATGCATTTTAATTCTGTTTTTGATTAGGGGCGCGCTTGCAGTAGAGAGTGAAAAAGTGACCAGCAGACAGCAGCATGGGTGGGGCGCGGACAGAAAAATCCCGCGGGCGCGGATTGCGCATCGCAGATTCAAATTGCCGCGGTCGCGAATCGCGGTTCGCGCAAAGAAAAGCCGCGAATCGCTGTCGCGTCCCACTCCTGCCAGACAGTAAATCAGACAGTGATTGAAGAGTGAAAAGTGATGAGACAGTGATTGTGGTGAGTGAAAAAGTGATCTGACAATGAATGGAAAGTGAAAAGTGATCAGACAGTGATTGGAGAGTGAAAAAGTGATGAGACAGTGATTGTGGTGAGTGAAAAAGTGATCTGACAATGAATGGAAAGTGAAAAGTGATCAGACAGTGATTGGAGAGTGAAAAAGTGATGAGACACTGATTGGAGAGTGAAAAGTGATCTGACAATGCTTGGAGAGTGAAAAGTGATCTGACAATGCTTGGAGAGTGAAAAGTGATCAGACAGTGATTGGAAAGTGAAAAAGTGATTGTGGTGAGTGAAAAAGTGATCTGACAATGAATGGAAAGTGAAAAGTGATCAGACAGTGATTGGAGAGTGAAAAAGTGATGAGACACTGATTGGAGAGTGAAAAGTGATCTGACAATGCTTGGAGAGTGAAAAGTGATCTGACAATGCTTGGAGAGTGAAAAGTGATCAGACAGTGATTGGAAAGTGAAAAAGTGATTGTGGTGAGTGAAAAAGTGATCTGACAATGAATGGAAAGTGAAAAGTGATCAGACAGTGATTGGAAAGTGAAAAAGTGATTGTGGTGAGTGAAAAAGTGATCTGACAATGAATGGAAAGTGAAAAGTGATCAGACAGTGATTGGAGAGTGAAAAAGTGATGAGACACTGATTGGAGAGTGAAAAGTGATCTGACAATGCTTGGAGAGTGAAAAGTGATTAGACCGTGAGAGAGTTAAATATAGGCCTCTTACACCAAAAATATTACTGTAACTTTAATAAACAAATTTATTTTTTGTTACCTAGGTATATAAACTTTTAATTATATTTTTTATCATATCCATTTATAAAGCATGGATTTGTACCACCCTTGCTTCCCACCTTGGTTGTTGTTTTTGTTGGACTTTAGCGGATCGGCGGCGGATGGTGAGAAAACTTGCAATGTTTTCGTTTAATTGTATTTATGAAATTATTATTTTTAGGATTGTTCGTGCATGTGATCAAAATATCGGTGCTTTTTTCTATTGATGATTAGTAAATTAGTTTCTATGGATTTTGGCCTATTCATAAAAAATTTTTTGAACCATAAATTTGAGTTGATGCGCGACCATATCATGCCAATTTTTGCGCTTCACAGGTGGCATTTGGTTGGTACAAATGCAGCGGTATGGTAAAGCGTGATTTTGACTGGGCCGGGCAAGCGAACATCGGACAAGCAATGGCTGAACATGCGCAAAATGTGGTGACATTGATGCGACAATACATTGGCACGTACAGCGGGATAACCCGCAAATTTCCTGGTCTTCACCACAATTATGACACATCCCAACATTTAATTTGAAAGTCCCATTTTAGGCTTTCACTGCATGTGTGCCCGGGGCATTTCGGGTAAAAAAAAAATAAATAAATCAGTGTGATTGTAATTGGAGAGTGAAAAAGTCGCGGGAAATAATTAGGGATGGAGAAAGTGATCGGAAAATTGAAACAAAACTGATCGGACAGTAATTTAATAAGATAATTAGAGAGTGACAAAAAGGTCTCAGGCATCAATTATGTACAGCCATTTTCTCTAATCAAATTTTATTTTATTTTTGTAATATTTTATTTTCTCATTAATAAAGCGTGGATTTGCGGCTGATTGTGAGCAGCGACGAACTCCGCTGGCTGTTCAGCAGTTGTCCGCCTGATCAGCAGGACAACGAGACAATGTTTGCACTGTTTGTCGCCATGGCATCTGATGAGGAAGGCGCTGCTGATCAGCAGGAATGGCGCGCAAATTGTGAAGCGGAAGTGACCATTTGCCGAAACGCGGGCATCAGAAGGTGAGGGAAGAAGCATAATGAGAAGCCATGGAACTCATTAGGAAATTGGGGAAAGGTGGGGTTAATTAATGCCTAATCAAAAATCGCTGATAAAAATTTCAAAATTTTTTTTCTTGATTTTTCTTATTAAAAATTTTTCTACTTTTCTTGTGGAGGGGGGGGGGGGGGAACGGCGGGCGGACTTTTTCCAACCCAGTTGTTCATGGTTCCATTTCCAAAGCAGCGACAACGGCGGCACGGCACCACATCGTCGCAGTGGTGGCCATCGTTTGGTGCTTTTGTTTACGGACGGTGTCAAGTTTTGGCCAACCGCCGGTGTCTTGCATCGGTTTCAGCAACGGCGGCAACAGACCGAGAATTTGCCGCTCGTCCCGCCGAAACAGCCAACCCGTTTCCGTGCTGCTCCAAAATCGGCTCGACTTCTTTCCGTCAAGGCGTTGTTCACCGGATTTCTTTTTTTGGTCAATTTTGTAAACAAAATAATATTTTACTTCATTTAAAGATGGGTACAATAATCAGCTACCAAAAACTATAGGACTGAATGTGCCTTTTTGCGATAAGAAATAAAAACTGAAATTTAATGTATTTGGTCGGTCTATAAACAAACCAAAGAATTCTTTGTAATATCTTCATTACAATTTTTGCCGTTTAAGATTGCACTTCTCAACGTCGTTTATGGTGTGGAATTTACAGAAAGGGTAAAGATTAGCAATTTTCAATTTTAATTTTACACCTTCCCAGGACTTGCTACTTGAAGCGAAGATAAAAAATGACATGCAAAGTATAAGCATGACTTTCTTTGTGGGCTGTGCCGCCCTTTTTCTGGGCGCTTTTGGTCTTACTGTAACTTTTTCGGCGACCATTTTGCAAATCGGCGAAAGCATTTGGCGTAATCGAAATGACAACCAAAAAATAATTGCCCAAAACGAACGATTAAACGCCGAGGCAATGCAATTACGAGCTGACTTCAGATATTTGCACAATGCAATGGCGACATTGGGCGAGGAGCATGCAAAGCTGGCATCTGAGTTTAAGAAATTTCAGGAAACTGTTTTGAATGAGTTTGCTGAGCTGTGATATAGAGACGAATAAACTTATTTTTGTTCATATATTATTCATCAAAATTTTTTATTATCGATAAAACAAAAAAAACATTGAAATAGACGGCGAAAGCAATGGAATTGTCTAGAAATTGTGGTGCCAAGAATTTGCATATTCCATACTTCTCATCGTTCAAACGAAAATAAAATTTTCGAGTTATAATATAACCATTTTCTTGTTTATTTTTAAGACCTAAAAGTTCTAATTTTCTTATTAACAAAATGCACTAAAACGAAACATACACCCCCTAGGGTTCGACCTACCTAAAGTTTTCTAAAAAGATTATAGCGGGAGAAGGAAACACGGCTCTAGTCTAGTTTACCGTATATACTCTTTTTATATGCCTTAGAGCCATAAAAAATTGGTCTCGAGTCTCGGGAAATTTTCGGTCTCGATAGTGAAAATTTACTATTTCGACATTTTTAGGAAATTCCTTAACAAAAATGCAATAAAATCAAAAAATACACCCCTAAGAAAGACCTAAACATTTTGGTAATACTTTGGTTTGTCCCCCCTATTTTTCAAAAAAAAATAAAAAATTTTTAAAATCGCTTAAAACATCTCTCCTGGGGTTTTTGGGGCCGCTGATCACGAATCCGGCATCCGTTTCGACCCATTTCGAACCCCGGACCCAAATTCGAACAAAAATCGAAAATTTATTTTTCACCAAAATTCACACTGCAGCGACTCGTGGTCACAAAAGATGTTCAAAATGAAAGAGCGATGGACAACGGCCAATAGATTTTGAATGGAGAATCGCACGACTGCCAACGAACGACCTGCACCCCTAAGAATTGGAAAATTTTCTTTAAAATTCTTCCCACAATTTTTTTTTTAGTTAACTATTTCGAGATTTTCCGTCACTAAAAGTAGCGACCCTACTCTGATGATGATGCAGGGCTGGATGGAGTCGGAGATGGGAACGAATTGTTCATTTATTAGCCCCTTTTACTGTTGAATTGAGTTTAATTTTTTTTGGAAAATGTGCCAAAAAATTATTTAAAAAATTCTATTTATCCCCCCTGGCATATAAATGGAGACTGGTATATTATTTTTCAACCTCCTCAGAAAGGGGTATATGTATAATTGGAGGCCGGCAGATTAATGGAGACTGGCATATAAAAAGAGTATATACGGTATGCGTCCAATCGTCTTTTGTGCGTCTAGTTTTTGAGCCAGTTAAAACTCGAAAAATTGAGTGAAAAGGGGGGCCACTGACCCTTTAAAACGGTCAAATTCGGACAAATTTGGTTATCATTCGAAAGGTCTTGACCAAAACAAGGTATAAACTCGAACCGATGTCATCTAGGCACTGGGACAACTGAGTCCCAGTGAAAATGGACACTTTAGTACCAAAAGAAATAACCATTTAAAAGCAAAAATTTCGCAAAAGGGAGCATGCGAAGACGGAGAAACTAGTGGGGCGAGACGGAGGGCGTACGAAGGCAGTCTGACGAGCGCCACAGGCGGTTGACTGCGGGGGGCCCCCGCCAACCAGTCAACCGCATGCGGATCATGCGCCATGGACGGTAAAAAAGAAAAAAAAGCGGCAATAAATCTTTTTTATGGATAATTATGGGAAAAAATTGGCGTTCTGTCACTTTTACTTTTTATCTTTATTTCTCTCACTTTTACGTACTATCTCTTCATTCTTAATAATGTAAAGAACAACATTTACTTCGTGACGTTTAACTTTTTTCCTACACGTTAAACCCATACCAAATTTTGCATAGCGATAGAGAAAAAAATTCTGCATCGATTCATCTGTTATTTTTTGATTCTATCTGTTAGTTTATGAATTATATGATTTTAAAACATTTGATCAGATGAAAATATAATTTGTTTTTCAATTTGAGTGTGTTGGCGTTTTGTTTTACGCCAATTATTTTTTGGCAATTTTTTTCGTTTTTTACCGTCCATGGCGCGGACTTTTTCTGTAGCCCGTGTCTTGCCCCACCTACTGGCCACCGTCCGTAGTCGAAATGGGTCGGCATTCCGAACTCTTTGGTAAAAAGTAAAATTTTCGGAACTTTTTTTTTTGCCTCCTGATGTATTTCATTTTAATATTTTTGTGAATATGCTCGTATTTCATATAATCTCTTAAAACAGCAGTTCATCTCTTCTTTCCGCCTCGCGTCTCTGCTGCTCCCTTCGCTCGATCATTTCAGCCCATCTTTCCGAGTCTCTAGCCGCACTAGAAGCAATACAAGCAATAAAAATCATAAACGGAACTCCAAAAATGACGGTGATGGCACTTATAGCAATGGCTGCATAAATCATTGCATCGAATACGGGACGCCAGAAGGATCAGTGGGCAGCCAAAAGGGCGGCTTAGTGACAGCAAAAGAATTGTTGGAAGAAATCTGTTGAAAAATAAATAAACCCAAAAAAACCGCCCAAAAAACCAAACGAACAGTGTCTGTTGTTGTGCTGGTTTGAGTTTGGTTGGAGGCACAGCAGCACAACACCAAAAATGAAAGGAGCAAGAAAACCAAGCAAAAGGACAGCTTAAAAAAAAGAATTTACCTCCTTTTAGTTACGGAAATGATAATGGAATAATAATATGTCCGGCCAATCATTTGTGAAAGATTAATTGAAAAAGTGTCTTTGTTTTTATTTGTAAAATGACACAAAAATCGTTTCTTTTTGCTTAAAATGCCGTTGCGTACAAGTAAAAGTTGTTTAATTTGAATCATACATGAACAAGGGGTGCGCCGGCGTACCCCCCCCCCCCACCCCGCGTCGTAAGGGGGGCGGCTGTAAAGGAGGGGGGGGGTCGTAACAAAGGGGAAAAAAGTTAAAATGTGAACAATTTCCGTAGCGAAACCCATATACAATTCAAAAAATTTTCCCGGCGGCGCCTATCGGCACCGCCGGATCGCCTCACCCCTTCCCACAAAGTTTTTTGGAAAAAACACGCCGCAAAAGCGCCGCAAAAAAAGGTGGCTTGAATAGCAAAAAAAAAAAAAGAAAAAAGGTCGCCGGGAAAAAATAGGGGCCGACGTAAGAAAAATTGGTCCTGGCGCACCCCCCCCCCCTGCGCCAAACGTCCGACGTATGGGGGTCTGACTGGCGCACCCCTTGTTCATGTTTAATTTGAGTGAGCAAAAAAAAAACAACAGCTAAAATGATGAATAATTTAGAGGACATTTACCTGAACCCATGAAAACATTTGGAAGAACTTTTTACTCGGCTCAGCTTTCTTCTCTTCGTTGTCCGTGGTGCACAGTGGGAATTTGTTGACAATGCCATAGAATAGCATTTCGAGAGATTCTCTGCCACGCCGCTTTTTCAGCATTTTCAAATAGTCCGCCCCATTGTTGGCCATCATGCCGAAATTGTCGGGGAACAAATGTGCCAATGTTTGATCAGGTTTTACCCTCGCATTGAAGGGGAAAGGGATGAAAAAATAAGTAAATAAAACTGTCATTAGTGAAAGTACACAAAATTTTTATACAAAAAAAAATTTGGGAAATTTTTTTTGAAAAATACTAATTCATTAGAATTCTTTGAAAAAATCGCTAAAAAATCTTTACTTGAAATTTTCATTGAATTCCGGACCCTTTCTAATTGGGCAATTAGTTGCTTCATTATTACCCAGTATTGCTGGTGGTGGTGGTGCCGGTGTTGTTGGACTGTTGTCTCTTCGCCTTTGCCGTCGTCGTTGTACCCGTGTCCACCAATTTGTTTAGCATAAATTGGAGTGCCGCAAAAAGGTCGTGCTCTCCGCAAATGGCAGTCGTCGGGAAGTGCTGCTGCTGGAGGTCATGTCCCTCGACATGCACCAAAATGTTCGGCATTTCCTCCGGCACATCGCGCCAATAGCAAAAGCGGCCGCCCCGGTGCACCAGCAGAGTTTCCATCTCGGGCAAATCGGTGGCAAAACGTGAGCCCAACAAAAGGTGGTTCTGTTGCTGTGCGTCTTCGTCCGCTGTTGCTGTGGCGCCATTTTTGGTATTTTTGGCGTGCCGTTCGCTGTGGGCGGCGGCAAGCAGCAAAAAAGGACCGACCAATTCCAACGAGTCCAATTCCGAAAAGGCATCTGTGTAGGGGGACATGTGTAGGTAGGCCAATGGTATCCCAAGAATGGAGAAATGCAACAAAATAGAAAAACAAAAAAAAAAATTTTTCCAACCCCCGCTACAAAAAGTTGCAAATTTAATTCGTTTTTTAATTATTGAAAAATAATATACCCAGTGGCTTTTTGGGGTTCAGTTTGACCGCGTGTCGCCAAAAATTGAGCAATTCCGGCGGATGCTTTACCATGAACACATTGTCCAACCGTTTCAACAATGTTTCGTCGTCGTCAATTTTTGTTTCAACATTTTCCTTCTAAATTTAATGGGTTTCAAAAATAAGGAATTTGTGATCACTATTCAGTTTTTTCGGTAAGAAATACAAAAGAGAAAAAGGATTGAATTACCTCCAAACTCCTTGGCTTTTTGCGCTCAATTTGCTTTTCCTCCGACATTTTTTGTTGTCTTTTTTTGGTGGCCATTGGTCAAAAAAAAAGATAGTAAGCACTGCAGAATTAAAATTTAGTAAATTATTAAAAATATATAAATGAATATGTATAACAATTCCTATTTAATCCATTTTTGCATCAATAAATTCAGAATAATTTGAACCATTAAAAATAATTAATTTTCATCAATAATTTGTCACGAAATTTTGGCCGCCATTTTTTGTTTTTCTTTTCTCTTCCGGCGCAAATGGATTTTCCCGGTCGTAAAATGTCCTCAACAATGCGATGCATCGGTCTTTGTCAACCTCGGAAATTATCTTAAACAGCAAATAAACAAATTGGACATCATAGAAAATTTAAAAAATGAAAATTAATTCGCTTTTTCGCACTTTTTTTATTTCTTGGGTGATTCTTTCACCTTCATAGACTAAAAAACTCACAGAGCTATCGAAATAATCGTTTAAATTTTTGTATGTCGTGTAAACTGTAAAATAGAGCCTATGGTACTCCTCTTGAAATTCAAAAAAAAATGTAAAAAAATTTATTGGGTGTTAATTTTTTTTTGAAAATAAGCAAATCCGCACATCAATTTGGTGTTCATGGCCATAGTCCGTGTTGCTTGCCACGCTGTAAATGCCACCGAAACGCGGGTTTTTTGCGCCAAACACCAACCGCTGTATTCCAAGCTGATACAAAGCGCTGGCACACATGACACACGGCTCAAGATTCACGAAAACAGTTGCTTGCCTCATGATCCAAATGAAAAAAATCAATGATTTTTTAATTAGGCCACTGATTTTAATCTCCCAAATTACCCTCACAAATTACAGCGAAATTCAAGGCCAATTTTTGTTGTTTACTCTACAAAAACTCACTTGAGTGAAATTTTTGTTGTGCAATTTGCACCATTCATCGGCTTCGTCAATTGCTACAAATTCTGCATGACGGGTTGGGTTTTTTGTTCTGAAAGAATTATAATAGTAATTTTTTAATTAGGCCACTGATTTTCGTTTTAAAACATGGACCTCCCAAAAGATAATTTCCTTGGGGTCACACACCAAAAATCATGCAAAACTACTCGGGCAATTTGGAGGTGAGCAAATTGTCCAACGTTTCAATTCTGTCCCAATCGTCGTCCGCCTCCAATTTGCACAGTTGGAAGGTGTACAGCTTGGCAATGTTTTGCACGAACACGCTGAGCAACGGGCCGGGCACAACGGACAATTTGATGCGTAACATTGCGTCCAAAACGGCGGTGACATTGTTGACACTGCGATAGAATTGTTGTGGGAAAAATTGCAAAAAAAATTTTTTATTAAAATAATATTTTGAAATTAAAAAAACAAAAATTTGGAGAAGGGGGGGGCGATACGAGGGGAAATGAGCTGGCCAACAAAGGAAAATTCCAGGGGTGAAGGTGAGGTACAATGGATATGTATGTATTAGGCACCCTACATAATTTTTAAATTTTGGGTTTTTCGTATTAAAAAAATTAAAAGGGTGAAAAAAGCAAAAGAGGAGGGGGTTGGCCCTAGCTTTGGAGGGGGAGGTAGGCCGTCCTGGGTGGCGATTTTTTTTTTTTTTTTTTGCTTTTCGGCCTCTAAAAAAAAACTCAAGAAAGGAGGGGTCCGGCAGACGCTGCCAGGAAACAATTTGATAATTTTGGTAAAAATTCTGAACGGATTTGCACCAAAAAGTCTGGCTACCCCCTTGCATTATGTGTCGTATGTTTCTAAAAAATTTTTTTTAATTTTTTGGAAAAACCCAGGGCCCTAAACACAGACATCGGTTTCGTCATTGAATGCTTGCACCGCGGCCAAATAACCAATGCGTTTTTCGCTGTAACGCGTGCTCGACATCACTTCAATGATGTTAAATGCTGCCCATGAAATGTCGTAGCCGAGCATTTGCAACTAAAAAAATGCACCTTTTTTTTGATTTACTAACAAATGAGGAAATTTAAAAAAAATTTTTTTCATAATTTCACTCGTTCCTCCCTCGAAATTTCACTGCCCCACCCCTCCCGACTCCGTTTTGTGTTAATGGATATAAAAAAGTCCATTTAAAAAACTTACATATGCCAACTTTTCGATGGCATTTGCCTTCACAAAAATGGAGTCCTGGCGTAGCTCCACTTTGATCTCGTCAATGCATGCCGCAATATAACGGGCCTAGAAAATTTTGGGTAAATAAATTATGACACTTTGCTGTTTGGGGCCCACGAGAGAAAATCCAGGGGGGGGGGTCTTTTGTAAGGATTTGTAATTGGTTGAGCCCTTGAATTTTTTTTCAGAGGCCCAGCAAATGTGCCCAATTCTCTTCTCTCCTCACCTTACTCCATCTCTTTTCCTCCTTTTCTCTCTGCTCTCCTCACTCTCTCTTTCTCTCCCTTTCTCCTCACCTCACCCTTTTCCTGCTTTTCTTTCTCACTCTCTCCCTTTCTCTCTCTATCTCCTTTCTTCTTTTTCTCCCTCCCTCTTGAACAAATCGCCACAAATCAAAGTTTTTTCGCCATTTTAACACCGAAGAAAAAAGGGGTGGAGCTTCCTCTCACTTATTATATCAGGGGATTTCCCTAGGAAGTCAATTAAACAATTTCAACAGTGAAAATTTGCAACATAAATTGGCTGTTAAATGATTTTTTTTTCAAATTCGGGTTCGGGATTCGGTTATTAATATAAATGGATGTCAGATTCGTGATCAGTTATCTCTAAACCCCAGGGGAAGGTGTTCTACACAACTTTTTAATTTTTATTTTTTTCAAAAAATGGGTGGACAAAGTACATTATTACCAATTATTTAAAAGATTTACAGGGGGGGGGGGGTGACAAAAAGGATAAGTACCAATAGTTGCTTTTGACAAAGTTATGGGCATTTATTTGTTAAAAACTTTCATTTGAGTTTTTTATATAAACGTCCTTTTTGATGGTTTTTATATACCTAATCCCATACCGCTAAATTAAGAGCGATTCTCTTAACTATTTAAAAAAACAGTCGCTAAATGAAAATCGATTATTCCGATCCTATGGAACGTTTTCCTTAGCGCTTATGCATTTTAATTCTGTTTTTGATTAGGGGCGCGCTTGCAGTAGAGAGTGAAAAAGTGACCAGCAGACAGCAGCATGGGTGGGGCGCGGACAGAAAAATCCCGCGGGCGCGGATTGCGCATCGCAGATTCAAATTGCCGCGGTCGCGAATCGCGGTTCGCGCAAAGAAAAGCCGCGAATCGCTGTCGCGTCCCACTCCTGCCAGACAGTAAATCAGACAGTGATTGAAGAGTGAAAAGTGATGAGACAGTGATTGTGGTGAGTGAAAAGTGATCTGACATGAATGGAAAGTGAAAAGTGATCAGACAGTGATTGAGAGTGAAAAAGTGATGAGACAGTGATTGTGGTGAGTGAAAAAGTGATCTGACAATGAATGGAAAGTGAAAAGTGATCAACAGTGATTGGGAGTGAAAAAGTGATGAGACACTGATTGGAGAGTGAAAAAGTGATCTGACAATGCTTGGAGAGTGAAAAGTGATCTGACAATGCTTGGAGAGTGAAAAGTGATCAGACAGTGATTGGAAAGTGAAAAAGTGATTGTGGTAGTGAAAAAGTGATCTGACAATGAATGGAAAGTGAAAAGTGATCAGACAGTGATTGGAGAGTGAAAAAAGTGATGAGACACTGATTGGAGAGTGAAAAGTGATCTGACAATGCTTGGAGAGTGAAAAGTGATCTGACAATGCTTGGAGAGTGAAAAAGTGATCAGACAGTGATGAAAGTGAAAAAGTGATTGTGGTGAGTGAAAAAGTGATCTGACAATGAATGGAAAGTGAAAAGTGATCAGACAGTGATTGGAAAGTGAAAAAGTGATTGTGGTGAGTGAAAAAGTGATCTGACAATGAATGGAAAGTGAAAAGTGATCAGACAGTGATTGGAGAGTTGAAAAAGTGATGAGACACTGATTGGAGAGTGAAAAGTGATCTGACAATGCTTGGAGAGTGAAAAGTGATCAGACCGTGAGAGTTAAATATAGGCCTCTTACACCAAAAATATTACTGTAACTTTAATAAACAAATTTATTTTTTGTTACCTAGGTATATAAACTTTTAATTATATTTTTTATCATATCCATTTATAAAGCATGGATTTGTACCACCCTTGCTTCCCACCTTGGTTGTTGTTTTTGTTGGACTTTAGCGGATCGGCGGCGGATGGTGAGAAAACTTGCAATGTTTTCGTTTAATTGTATTTATGAAATTATTATTTTTAGGATTGTTCGTGCATGTGATCAAAATATCGGTGCTTTTTTCTATTGATGATTAGTAAATTAGTTTCTATGGATTTTGGCCTATTCATAAAAAATTTTTTGAACCATAAATTTGAGTTGATGCGCGACCATATCATGCCAATTTTTGCGCTTCACAGGTGGCATTTGGTTGGTACAAATGCAGCGGTATGGTAAAGCGTGATTTTGACTGGGCCGGGCAAGCGAACATCGGACAAGCAATGGCTGAACATGCGCAAAATGTGGTGACATTGATGCGACAATACATTGGCACGTACAGCGGGATAACCCGCAAATTTCCTGGTCTTCACCACAATTATGACACATCCCAACATTTAATTTGAAAGTCCCATTTTAGGCTTTCACTGCCATGTGTGCCCGGGGCATTTCGGGTAAAAAAAAAAATAAATAAATCAGTGTGATTGTAATTGGAGAGTGAAAAAGTCGCGGGAAATAATTAGGGATGGAGAAAGTGATCGGAAAATTGAAACAAAACTGATCGGACAGTAATTTAATAAGATAATTAGAGAGTGACAAAAAGGTCTCAGGCATCAATTATGTACAGCCATTTTCTCTAATCAAATTTTATTTTATTTTTGTAATATTTTATTTTCTCATTAATAAAGCGTGGATTTGCGGCTGATTGTGAGCAGCGACGAACTCCGCTGGCTGTTCAGCAGTTGTCCGCCTGATCAGCAGGACAACGAGACAATGTTTGCACTGTTTGTCGCCATGGCATCTGATGAGGAAGGCGCTGCTGATCAGCAGGAATGGCGCGCAAATTGTGAAGCGGAAGTGACCATTTGCCGAAACGCGGGCATCAGAAGGTGAGGGAAGAAGCATAATGAGAAGCCATGGAACTCATTAGGAAATTGGGGAAAGGTGGGGTTAATTAATGCCTAATCAAAAATCGCTGATAAAAATTTCAAAATTTTTTTTCTTGATTTTTCTTATTAAAAATTTTTCTACTTTTCTTGTGGAGGGGGGGGGGGGGAACGGCGGGCGGACTTTTTCCAACCCAGTTGTTCATGGTTCCATTTCCAAAGCAGCGACAACGGCGGCACGGCACCACATCGTCGCAGTGGTGGCCATCGTTTGGTGCTTTTGTTTACGGACGGTGTCAAGTTTTGGCCAACCGCCGGTGTCTTGCATCGGTTTCAGCAACGGCGGCAACAGACCGAGAATTTGCCGCTCGTCCCGCCGAAACAGCCAACCCGTTTCCGTGCTGCTCCAAAATCGGCTCGACTTCTTTCCGTCAAGGCGTTGTTCACCGGATTTCTTTTTTTGGTCAATTTTGTAAACAAAATAATATTTTACTTCATTTAAAGATGGGTACAATAATCAGCTACCAAAAACTATAGGACTGAATGTGCCTTTTTGCGATAAGAAATAAAAACTGAAATTTAATGTACTATATTTGGTCGGTCTATAAACAAACCAAAGAATTCTTTGTAATATCTTCATTACAATTTTTGCCGTTTAAGATTGCACTTCTCAACGTCGTTGATGGTGTGGAATTTACAGAAAGGGTAAAGATTAGCAATTTTCAATTTTAATTTTACACCTTCCCAGGACTTGCTACTTGAAGCGAAGATAAAAAATGACATGCAAAGTATAAGCATGACTTTCTTTGTGGGCTGTGCCGCCCTTTTTCTGGGCGCTTTTGGTCTTACTGTAACTTTTTCGGCGACCATTTTGCAAATCGGCGAAAGCATTTGGCGTAATCGAAATGACAACCAAAAAATAATTGCCCAAAACGAACGATTAAACGCCGAGGCAATGCAATTACGAGCTGACTTCAGATATTTGCACAATGCAATGGCGACATTGGGCGAGGAGCATGCAAAGCTGGCATCTGAGTTTAAGAAATTTCAGGAAACTGTTTTGAATGAGTTTGCTGAGCTGTGATATAGAGACGAATAAACTTATTTTTGTTCATATATTATTCATCAAAATTTTTTATTATCGATAAAACAAAAAAAACATTGAAATAGACGGCGAAAGCAATGGAATTGTCTAGAAATTGTGGTGCCAAGAATTTGCATATTCCATACTTCTCATCGTTCAAACGAAAATAAAATTTTCGAGTTATAATATAACCATTTTCTTGTTTATTTTTAAGACCTAAAAGTTCTAATTTTCTTATTAACAAAATGCACTAAAACGAAACATACACCCCCTAGGGTTCGACCTACCTAAAGTTTTCTAAAAAGATTATAGCGGGAGAAGGAAACACGGCTCTAGTCTAGTTTACCGTATATACTCTTTTTATATGCCTTAGAGCCATAAAAAATTGGTCTCGAGTCTCGGGAAATTTTCGGTCTCGATAGTGAAAATTTACTATTTCGACATTTTTAGGAAATTCCTTAACAAAAATGCAATAAAATCAAAAAATACACCCCTAAGAAAGACCTAAACATTTTGGTAATACTTTGGTTTGTCCCCCCTATTTTTCAAAAAAAAATAAAAAATTTTTAAAATCGCTTAAAACATCTCTCCTGGGGTTTTTGGGGCCGCTGATCACGAATCCGGCATCCGTTTCGACCCATTTCGAACCCCGGACCCAAATTCGAACAAAAATCGAAAATTTATTTTTCACCAAAATTCACACTGCAGCGACTCGTGGTCACAAAAGATGTTCAAAATGAAAGAGCGATGGACAACGGCCAATAGATTTTGAATGGAGAATCGCACGACTGCCAACGAACGACCTGCACCCCTAAGAATTGGAAAATTTTCTTTAAAATTCTTCCCACAATTTTTTTTTTAGTTAACTATTTCGAGATTTTCCGTCACTAAAAGTAGCGACCCTACTCTGATGATGATGCAGGGCTGGATGGAGTCGGAGATGGGAACGAATTGTTCATTTATTAGCCCCTTTTACTGTTGAATTGAGTTTAATTTTTTTTGGAAAATGTGCCAAAAAATTATTTAAAAAATTCTATTTATCCCCCCTGGCATATAAATGGAGACTGGTATATTATTTTTCAACCTCCTCAGAAAGGGGTATATGTATAATTGGAGGCCGGCAGATTAATGGAGACTGGCATATAAAAAGAGTATATACGGTATGCGTCCAATCGTCTTTTGTGCGTCTAGTTTTTGAGCCAGTTAAAACTCGAAAAATTGAGTGAAAAGGGGGCCACTGACCCTTTAAAACGGTCAAATTCGGACAAATTTGGTTATCATTCGAAAGGTCTTGACCAAAACAAGGTATAAACTCGAACCGATGTCATCTAGGCACTGGGACAACTGAGTCCCAGTGAAAATGGACACTTTAGTACCAAAAGAAATAACCATTTAAAAGCAAAAATTTCGCAAAAGGGAGCATGCGAAGACGGAGAAACTAGTGGGGCGAGACGGAGGGCGTACGAAGGCAGTCTGACGAGCGCCACAGGCGGTTGACTGCGGGGGGCCCCCGCCAACCAGTCAACCGCATGCGGATCATGCGCCATGGACGGTAAAAAAGAAAAAAAAGCGGCAATAAATCTTTTTTATGGATAATTATGGGAAAAAATTGGCGTTCTGTCACTTTTACTTTTTATCTTTATTTCTCTCACTTTTACGTACTATCTCTTCATTCTTAATAATGTAAAGAACAACATTTACTTCGTGACGTTTAACTTTTTTCCTACACGTTAAACCCATACCAAATTTTGCATAGCGATAGAGAAAAAAATTCTGCATCGATTCATCTGTTATTTTTTGATTCTATCTGTTAGTTTATGAATTATATGATTTTAAAACATTTGATCAGATGAAAATATAATTTGTTTTTCAATTTGAGTGTGTTGGCGTTTTGTTTTACGCCAATTATTTTTTGGCAATTTTTTTCGTTTTTTACCGTCCATGGCGCGGACTTTTTCTGTAGCCCGTGTCTTGCCCCACCTACTGGCCACCGTCCGTAGTCGAAATGGGTCGGCATTCCGAACTCTTTGGTAAAAAGTAAAATTTTCGGAACTTTTTTTTTTGCCTCCTGATGTATTTCATTTTAATATTTTTGTGAATATGCTCGTATTTCATATAATCTCTTAAAACAGCAGTTCATCTCTTCTTTCCGCCTCGCGTCTCTGCTGCTCCCTTCGCTCGATCATTTCAGCCCATCTTTCCGAGTCTCTAGCCGCACTAGAAGCAATACAAGCAATAAAAATCATAAACGGAACTCCAAAAATGACGGTGATGGCACTTATAGCAATGGCTGCATAAATCATTGCATCGAATACGGGACGCCAGAAGGGATCAGTGGGCAGCCAAAAGGGCGGCTTAGTGACAGCAAAAGAATTGTTGGAAGAAATCTGTTGAAAAATAAATAAACCCAAAAAAACCGCCCCAAAAAACCAAACGAACAGTGTCTGTTGTTGTGCTGGTTTGAGTTTGGTTGGAGGCACAGCAGCACAACACCAAAAATGAAAGGAGCAAGAAAACCAAGCAAAAGGACAGCTTAAAAAAAAGAATTTACCTCCTTTTAGTTACGGAAATGATAATGGAATAATAATATGTCCGGCCAATCATTTGTGAAAGATTAATTGAAAAAGTGTCTTTGTTTTTATTTGTAAAATGACACAAAAATCGTTTCTTTTTGCTTAAAATGCCGTTGCGTACAAGTAAAAGTTGTTTAATTTGAATCATACATGAACAAGGGGTGCGCCGGCGTACCCCCCCCCCCCCACCCCGCGTCGTAAGGGGGGCGGCTGTAAAGGAGGGGGGGGGGTCGTAACAAAGGGGAAAAAAGTTAAAATGTGAACAATTTCCGTAGCGAAACCCATATACAATTCAAAAAATTTTCCCGGCGGCGCCTATCGGCACCGCCGGATCGCCTCACCCCTTCCCACAAAGTTTTTTGGAAAAAACACGCCGCAAAAGCGCCGCAAAAAAAGGTGGCTTGAATAGCAAAAAAAAAAAAGAAAAAAGGTCGCCGGGAAAAAATAGGGGCCGACGTAAGAAAAATTGGTCCTGGCGCACCCCCCCCCCCCTGCGCCAAACGTCCGACGTATGGGGGTCTGACTGGCGCACCCCTTGTTCATGTTTAATTTGAGTGAGCAAAAAAAACAACAACAGCTAAAATGATGAATAATTTAGAGGACATTTACCTGAACCCATGAAAACATTTGGAAGAACTTTTTACTCGGCTCAGCTTTCTTCTCTTCGTTGTCCGTGGTGCACAGTGGGAATTTGTTGACAATGCCATAGAATAGCATTTCGAGAGATTCTCTGCCACGCCGCTTTTTCAGCATTTTCAAATAGTCCGCCCCATTGTTGGCCATCATGCCGAAATTGTCGGGGAACAAATGTGCCAATGTTTGATCAGGTTTTACGCTGCGATTGAAAGGGAAAGGGATGAAAAAATAAGTAAATAAAACTGTCATTAGTGAAAGTACACAAAATTTTTATACAAAAAAAAATTTGGGAAATTTTTTTTGAAAAATACTAATTCATTAGAATTCTTTGAAAAAATCGCTAAAAAATCTTTACTTGAAATTTTCATTGAATTCCGGACCCTTTCTAATTGGGCAATTAGTTGCTTCATTATTACCCAGTATTGCTGGTGGTGGTGGTGCCGGTGTTGTTGGACTGTTGTCTCTTCGCCTTTGCCGTCGTCGTTGTACCCGTGTCCACCAATTTGTTCAACACAAATTGGAGTGCCGCAAAAAGGTCGCGCTCCCCGCAAATGGCAGTCGTCGGGAAGTGCTGCTGCTGGAGGTCATGTCCCTCCCCTCCACCAGTGACATGCACCAAAATGTTCGGCATTTCCTCCGGCACATCGCGCCAATAGCAAAAGCGGCCGCCCCGGTGCACCAGCAGAGTTTCCATCTCGGGCAAATCGGTGACAAAGCGTGAACCCAACAAAAGGTGGTTCTGTTGCTGTGCGTCTTCGTCCGCTGTTGCTGTGGCGCCATTTTTGGTATTTTTGGCGTGCCGTTCGCTGTGGGCGGCGGCAAGCAGCAAAAAAGGACCGACCAATTCCAACGAGTCCAATTCCGAAAAGGCATCTGTGTAGGGGGACATGTGTAGGTAGGCCAATGGTATCCCAAGAATGGAGAAATGCAACAAAATAGAAAAACAAAAAAAAAAATTTTTCCAACCCCCGCTACAAAAAGTTGCAAATTTAATTCGTTTTTTAATTATTGAAAAATAATATACCCAGTGGCTTTTTGGGGTTCAGTTTGACCGCGTGTCGCCAAAAATTGAGCAATTCCGGCGGATGCTTTACCATGAACACATTGTCCAACCGTTTCAACAATGTTTCGTCGTCGTCAATTTTTGTTTCAACATTTTCCTTCTAAATTTAATGGGTTTCAAAAATAAGGAATTTGTGATCACTATTCAGTTTTTTCGGTAAGAAATACAAAAGAGAAAAAGGATTGAATTACCTCCAAACTCCTTGGCTTTTTGCGCTCAATTTGCTTTTCCTCCGACATTTTTTGTTGTCTTTTTTTGGTGGCCATTGGTCAAAAAAAAAGATAGTAAGCACTGCAGAATTAAAATTTAGTAAATTATTAAAAATATATAAATGAATATGTATAACAATTCCTATTTAATCCATTTTTGCATCAATAAATTCAGAATAATTTGAACCATTAAAAATAATTAATTTTCATCAATAATTTGTCACGAAATTTTGGCCGCCATTTTTTGTTTTTCTTTTCTCTTCCGGCGCAAATGGATTTTCCCGGTCGTAAAATGTCCTCAACAATGCGATGCATCGGTCTTTGTCAACCTCGGAAATTATCTTAAACAGCAAAAAACAAATTGGACATCATAGAAAATTTAAAAAATGAAAATTAATTCGCTTTTTCGCACTTTTTTTATTTCTTGGGTGATTCTTTCACCTTCATAGACTAAAAAACTCACAGAGCTATCGAAATAATCGTTTAAATTTTTGTATGTCGTGTAAACTGTAAAATAGAGCCTATGGTACTCCTCTTGAAATTCAAAAAAAAATGTAAAAAAATTTATTGGGTGTTAATTTTTTTTTGAAAATAAGCAAATCCGCACATCAATTTGGTGTTCATGGCCATAGTCCGTGTTGCTTGCCACGCTGTAAATGCCACCGAAACGCGGGTTTTTTGCGCCAAACACCAACCGCTGTATTCCAAGCTGATACAAAGCGCTGGCACACATGACACACGGCTCAAGATTCACGAAAACAGTTGCTTGCCTCATGATCCAAATGAAAAAAATCAATGATTTTTTAATTAGGCCACTGATTTTAATCTCCCAAATTACCCTCACAAATTACAGCGAAATTCAAGGCCAATTTTTGTTGTTTACTCTACAAAAACTCACTTGAGTGAAATTTTTGTTGTGCAATTTGCACCATTCATCGGCTTCGTCAATTGCTACAAATTCTGCATGACGGGTTGGGTTTTTTGTTCTGAAAGAATTATAATAGTAATTTTTTAATTAGGCCACTGATTTTCGTTTTAAAACATGGACCTCCCAAAAGATAATTTCCTTGGGGTCACACACCAAAAATCATGCAAAACTACTCGGGCAATTTGGAGGTGAGCAAATTGTCCAACGTTTCAATTCTGTCCCAATCGTCGTCCGCCTCCAATTTGCACAGTTGGAAGGTGTACAGCTTGGCAATGTTTTGCACGAACACGCTGAGCAACGGGCCGGGCACAACGGACAATTTGATGCGTAACATTGCGTCCAAAACGGCGGTGACATTGTTGACACTGCGATAGAATTGTTGTGGGAAAAATTGCAAAAAAAATTTTTTATTAAAATAATATTTTGAAATTAAAAAAACAAAAATTTGGAGAAGGGGGGGGCGATACGAGGGGAAATGAGCTGGCCAACAAAGGAAAATTCCAGGGGTGAAGGTGAGGTACAATGGATATGTATGTATTAGGCACCCTACATAATTTTTAAATTTTGGGTTTTTCGTATTAAAAAAATTAAAAGGGTGAAAAAAGCAAAAGAGGAGGGGGTTGGCCCTAGCTTTGGAGGGGGAGGTAGGCCGTCCTGGGTGGCGATTTTTTTTTTTTTTTTTTTGCTTTTCGGCCTCTAAAAAAAAACTCAAGAAAGGAGGGGTCCGGCAGACGCTGCCAGGAAACAATTTGATAATTTTGGTAAAAATTCTGAACGGATTTGCACCAAAAAGTCTGGCTACCCCCTTGCATTATGTGTCGTATGTTTCTAAAAAATTTTTTTTAATTTTTTGGAAAAACCCAGGGCCCTAAACACAGACATCGGTTTCGTCATTGAATGCTTGCACCGCGGCCAAATAACCAATGCGTTTTTCGCTGTAACGCGTGCTCGACATCACTTCAATGATGTTAAATGCTGCCCATGAAATGTCGTAGCCGAGCATTTGCAACTAAAAAAATGCACCTTTTTTTTGATTTACTAACAAATGAGGAAATTTAAAAAAAATTTTTTTCATAATTTCACTCGTTCCTCCCTCGAAATTTCACTGCCCCACCCCTCCCGACTCCGTTTTGTGTTAATGGATATAAAAAAGTCCATTTAAAAAACTTACATATGCCAACTTTTCGATGGCATTTGCCTTCACAAAAATGGAGTCCTGGCGTAGCTCCACTTTGATCTCGTCAATGCATGCCGCAATATAACGGGCCTAGAAAATTTTGGGTAAATAAATTATGACACTTTGCTGTTTGGGGCCCACGAGAGAAAATCCAGGGGGGGGGGTCTTTTGTAAGGATTTGTAATTGGTTGAGCCCTTGAATTTTTTTTCAGAGGCCCAGCAAATGTGCCCAATTCTCTTCTCTCCTCACCTTACTCCATCTCTTTTCCTCCTTTTCTCTCTGCTCTCCTCACTCTCTCTTTCTCTCCCTTTCTCCTCACCTCACCCTTTTCCTGCTTTTCTTTCTCACTCTCTCCCTTTCTCTCTCTATCTCCTTTCTTCTTTTCTCTCCCTCCCTCTTGAACAAATCGCCACAAATCAAAGTTTTTTCGCCATTTTAACACCGAAGAAAAAAGGGGTGGAGCTTCCTCTCACTTATTATATCAGGGGATTTCCCTAGGAAGTCAATTAAACAATTTCAACAGTGAAAATTTGCAACATAAATTGGCTGTTAAATGATTTTTTTTTCAAATTCGGGTTCGGGATTCGGTTATTAATATAAATGGATGTCAGATTCGTGATCAGTTATCTCTAAACCCCCAGGGGAAGGTGTTCTACACAACTTTTTAATTTTTATTTTTTTCAAAAAATGGGTGGACAAAGTACATTATTACCAATTATTTAAAAGATTTACAGGGGGGGGGGGGTGACAAAAAGGATAAGTACCAATAGTTGCTTTTGACAAAGTTATGGCATTTATTTGTTAAAACTTTCATTTGAGTTTTTTATATAAACGTCCTTTTTGATGGTTTTTATATACCTAATCCCATACCGCTAAATTAAGAGCGATTCTCTTAACTATTTAAAAAAACAGTCGCTAAATGAAAATCGATTATTCCGATCCTATGGAACGTTTTCCTTAGCGCTTATGCATTTTAATTCTGTTTTTGATTAGGGGCGCGCTTGCAGTAGAGAGTGAAAAAGTGACCAGCAGACAGCAGCATGGGTGGGGCGCGGACAGAAAAATCCCGCGGGCGCGGATTGCGCATCGCAGATTCAAATTGCCGCGGTCGCGAATCGCGGTTCGCGCAAAGAAAAGCCGCGAATCGCTGTCGCGTCCCACTCCTGCCAGACAGTAAATCAGACAGTGATTGAAGAGTGAAAAGTGATGAGACAGTGATTGTGGTGAGTGAAAAAGTGATCTGACAATGAATGGAAAGTGAAAAGTGATCAGACAGTGATTGGAGAGTGAAAAAGTGATGAGACAGTGATTGTGGTGAGTGAAAAAGTGATCTGACAATGAATGGAAAGTGAAAAGTGATCAGACAGTGATTGGAGAGTGAAAAAGTGATGAGACACTGATTGGAGAGTGAAAAGTGATCTGACAATGCTTGGAGAGTGAAAAGTGATCTGACAATGCTTGGAGAGTGAAAAGTGATCAGACAGTGATTGGAAAGTGAAAAAGTGATTGTGGTGAGTGAAAAAGTGATCTGACAATGAATGGAAAGTGAAAAGTGATCAGACAGTGATTGGAGAGTGAAAAAGTGATGAGACACTGATTGGAGAGTGAAAAGTGATCTGACAATGCTTGGAGAGTGAAAAGTGATCTGACAATGCTTGGAGAGTGAAAAGTGATCAGACAGTGATTGGAAAGTGAAAAAGTGATTGTGGTGAGTGAAAAAGTGATCTGACAATGAATGGAAAGTGAAAAGTGATCAGACAGTGATTGGAAAGTGAAAAAGTGATTGTGGTGAGTGAAAAAGTGATCTGACAATGAATGGAAAGTGAAAAGTGATCAGACAGTGATTGGAGAGTGAAAAAGTGATGAGACACTGATTGGAGAGTGAAAAGTGATCTGACAATGCTTGGAGAGTGAAAAGTGATTAGACCGTGAGAGAGTTAAATATAGGCCTCTTACACCAAAAATATTACTGTAACTTTAATAAACAAATTTATTTTTTGTTACCTAGGTATATAAACTTTTAATTATATTTTTTATCATATCCATTTATAAAGCATGGATTTGTACCACCCTTGCTTCCCACCTTGGTTGTTGTTTTTGTTGGACTTTAGCGGATCGGCGGCGGATGGTGAGAAAACTTGCAATGTTTTCGTTTAATTGTATTTATGAAATTATTATTTTTAGGATTGTTCGTGCATGTGATCAAAATATCGGTGCTTTTTTCTATTGATGATTAGTAAATTAGTTTCTATGGATTTTGGCCTATTCATAAAAAATTTTTTGAACCATAAATTTGAGTTGATGCGCGACCATATCATGCCAATTTTTGCGCTTCACAGGTGGCATTTGGTTGGTACAAATGCAGCGGTATGGTAAAGCGTGATTTTGACTGGGCTGGGCAAGCGAACATCGGACAAGCAATGGCTGAACATGCGCAAAATGTGGTGACATTGATGCGACAATACATTGGCACGTACAGCGGGATAACCCGCAAATTTCCTGGTCTTCACCACAATTATGACACATCCCAACATTTAATTTGAAAGTCCCATTTTAGGCTTTCACTGCCATGTGTGCCCGGGGCATTTCGGGTAAAAAAAAAAATAAATAAATCAGTGTGATTGTAATTGGAGAGTGAAAAAGTCGCGGGAAATAATTAGGGATGGAGAAAGTGATCGAATAATTCAAAAAGTACATGAAAATTGAAAACTGATCGACAGTAATTTAAGAGTGAAAAGTGATCAGAAAGTGGTTGGGGAGTGAGTGAAACAGTGAACGGAGAATAGTTAGGAGAGAAAAGTGAAAGAATATAATTTGCGATTGGAAAAGTAATCGAACAGATTAATTAGAGACTGACAAAAAGGTCTCAGGCATCAAATACAGTTATTATTTTCTCTAATCAAATTTTCTTTTTTATTAAATTATTTTTTCATTAATAAAGTGTGGATTTATCTCGCTTCCTTTTGTGGCTGAGCAGCGACGAACTCCGCTGGCTGTTCAGTTGTCCGCCTGATCAGGCCAACGAGCCAATGTTTGCGCTGTTTGTCGCCATGGCGTCTGATGAGGAAGGCGCTGCTGATCAGCAGGAATGGCGCGCATTGGCACAACGCTTCCCGCAAATGAATGTAATTGTAATAATACAAATTTTACGGGTGCCAAAATGTCAATTAAATAAATTTATGTATTGTACACAACAAACACACAAAATGAGTTCCACTGATCAGATTTACCTTGCTCAATGTGCCGGCTCTGATCAGAAAATGTCGTCCATCTGTGCCGAACTTCATCTGGGCCGTCTGTCGAGGCCAGTACTCTTCCGCCCGTCCGGCGGTTACGACATCAATTACGGTACTTGTTGTGTTTGATGAGACAGACCAAGACGATGACTTATCCAATAAATGACTTAGCCGGCTTTTCAATTTAATTTGGCACCTTTTACATAAGGCAATGCCAAAATGGACGACACTCTGCAATTGGCCAAATTCATCACCAAGTTCGCCAAGCTGCAGCTGATCGTACTGAATGCCGACAAATACAATGTTGTTGTGCCAAATCAAATGTGTAAATTGGTCCATTCCAAATTTTTCCAGCAAATCCATGCCAACGTGGCAGCCGCCGCCGGCACACTATGGATGGTCGACCAATTCGTGCCCTGCTGGTGTCCCCCGCGTCTCGGCCTGTTGGCCGAACTGCGCAAATTGCCGGCCAAAGCGGACGGGCAAACGCTTCAGTTAAATTGTGAAGCGGAAGTGACCATTTGCCGAAACGCGGGCATCAGAAGGTGAGGGAAGAAGCATAATGAGAAGCCATGGAACTCATTAGGAAATTGGGGAAAGGTGGGGTTAATTAATGCCTAATCAAAAATCGCTGATAAAAAATTACAAAATTTTTTTTCTTGATTTTTCTTATTAAAAATTTTTCTACTTTTCTTCTTGAAAATTTCTAGGGAGTGGGGGGGGGGGTTCTCTTGCCCAACCTTTGGTCGGCATTCTGCTTTCTCCTAGGTAAAATTCACAATTTTTGATTTGCTAGCCTCATTCTCTAATTAGCTAATTAGTGTAAATTATGACAGTGACACAAATATTTGCATTTTAAGCCCTATCAAGCAATGGCCACTGTCTGCCGCACTGTCGTCCGCGGTGCGTCCGCTCTCGCATTTCCGCGCATTGTTCCGCTTGCTTCCTTCTTTACGGCGCGGGCATCCGTTTTTGGCACACCTTTCCGCGCTTGCGCCCGACTCAGTTTTTCCACCCGCTTCATCTCCCATTCATCGCTTTTCCGCTTCAACTTGTACTTTGCGTGTTGACAAAGTTTGTGCACAATGATTTACAATATACCAGAAGTTATGAACAAGTTTGTTTTTCCTTTTAAGTTGCTCTTTTTTTTCATCCTGTTTTGTTGTGTTACCGTGTCTTCGGCTGAGTTTTCAGACAGCGTATGTAGAGGGTGTTAAACGGGCGGGTGCATTTCATTTCCCCTCGCATAATTTCTCCCCCCTCCCCCCTGCCGAGGTATTTAAAAAAGAATTATTAACTTAAAAATTTCTCAAGAACAAAATCTTAGAAAAAAATTTTTATAAGCAATTCTTAGAAAGAAAATTTCGTAAATTTTTGCAGCAAATTAGCATTTTGAAACTTTACAAAAAACCGCAGAAAAGTTCATTAAACAAAATTTTTTACAAAAAAAACTTCCATGTAAATTTAATTGTAAATTTTTTTTTAATGCTCAAGTGGAAACGAAGCGGGGGAACCTGGCCGGGGAGGAGCTGATCCCGTTTTAAAACTACACAATAGAAATTTCTTTGTTCAGGAAATTGCGCTGGAGTTTAAAATTAAGTCGGATTTACATGGAATGAACATAACTTTTATGGTTGCTCTTGGCGGATTGTTTTTTGCGCTTATGGCAATTGTCATCGGACTTTTTTTCGGTGGTTGCAATTATATCATCAGATTGCGTGAGTTGGAAGAATCGAGGACATATTGTGAGCGAAACCGCTCTGATATTATGAGGGCAAGAATCGACCGCGGCACTTTACACTCTCTGTATGAAGTATTGACCGGCGATTACTCATTTAACAATATTATTTTTTTGCACAGATTGCGAGAATTAAAATCGGAAAATGCTGCGCTCCGCACCCAAATTGCAGATTTAAAAAATAAGTATGAAAAATTGCATGAAAAGTATGAAGAACTGAAAGGGAATTAAAAGTGAGCCTTTCGGACGAGACTGCCTTCATAATTGTTTTCTACAAATTCCATTTACATGATCAAGAAAAGTTATGTTTTACAAATAAAGACGAATTTTGGTTTTGACATCTTTCTACAAGGGAAATATTCACAATTTTACCATTACTAAGGTGCTCCCCCCTACCCCTTGAGGAGCAAAATGTCGGGAAGTGGGCAATGGTCAAGAATTGGTGTCCCGCAAAAAAAATGTTAAAAATTTTTCATGTATTTTTTCTAGGCTAAAAAATGCGCTGATCACGAATCTGAACTCAGATTTTAAAAATCATTGATTTTTGTCTATGAATTTTCATCAACTACTTGGTTTTTTGGCTCTAATGCACTTTACGAGTCCAATCGACTTTTACGAGTCCAATCAATTGACAATATCTGCTTTTTATACAATAACTGTTCATGTTCGAACAGATCAAAGGGGGGGGGGACTTCAAATAGCGGATACGGTAATTACAGCCCAAGTGATCAAATGTATTTTTGTTGTTGTTGTTGTTTTGTATTTCACTATACCAAAAAATTGCAAAAAAAAACTAAAGACAAATAAAAAAATTTGATTTAATTATTTATGCCTTTCACACCACCATTATTGTGCGTGCATTTACATCTCTTCAAGTCTCATCCCATCTCAAATTGGCATCAAACTCAGCCATCTCCAGCTCTTCCTCGTCTATTTCTGCCTCAAGTTTTGCGTAATATTCTTTCCTCTTCTCAGCTTCTCTGCGCTTCGCATTGGCCGAAAAGCGACGTGACTCATAAAACATGAACACAAGCAATGAGAAGACAGCAATATTTGCAAAGATGGCTGAGCCAGTGGCAATGTAAAACACGATGGCATGGATCACGGGAAACCAAACCACCAAAAAGGGTGGCACAGGGACATTGGAAGGCACGGAAGAACTGTTGGAATGAGTCGGCTGAAAAACGGATACATAAAATACACATAAGAATTATGTAGTGCTGTAGAATTTTTTTGGCCCGAAAAGCAACAAAAAAAAATTGCCTTCGTATTTCCCCCCCCCCCCCCCTCCGAATTTTTTTTTCTGGCTACTGGCTTATGTTTGTTTCCCATTGGTAATTTTTAGCCTAAAATTGACAAACGGTGCTTTTTGTTCAAATTTAGTTTTAGTAATCACGTTTTGAAAACAATAAAAATTTCAATCGCATTTCTGGTTCTTAAAAAAATTTAGGGGATTTTTGAGGCCTGTGTTTAATTTTTTTTTTTTTTTTTAATTTTCGATTGTAATGAAATGTCTCCCGCCGCTCCCTCAAAAAGTGAGCAAACGAACAGTGTTTGAGGTTTGAGTTTTATTTGAGGCACACCAGCAGAACACAGCGAATGAAAGGAGCAGGAAAGCCAAGCCAAAGAACAGCTTAAAATGAAAAAAGATTTTGAAAAAAAAATTAATTGTAGGAATTTTTTTTAGGTTTTTCTAGATTTGAAAATTCGGTATGATTTTCTAAAAATTAAGTTTAATTGGTAAGACTGACATTTCTATCTTATTTTGAACATTGACCCATACCTGAACCCATGAAAACATTTCGCAGAATTTTGTCTCCTTTGGCTCAGTTTCCTTCTCTTCGCTGTCAATTATGCCCAATATTTCTTTGATTTCGCGCTTCAATTGGGCTGAAATTGGGTTAGGAAATCAAGATAAATGTTTAAATATATGCGAAAAAATGGGTGTCCCAAAAAGCACGAAAATATTACCATTTTTTTCCTTGGCATTGTCTGACAGCGGTCGATTGCCATTGCCATTTTCGTTTGGTGGCACTCTGTTCTCCTCCTTCGGCTCCTTTTCCTTCTCTTCGCTGTCAGTGGTGCCCATTTTTGTTTCAATGTCCCGCTTCAATTGTGCTGAAATTGGGTTAGAAAATCAAGAAATAAATAATTAAATTTGACGCGGAAATTTTCAACGGCTATAGGTACTTCAGTGTTTTTTACTATCCGCCACCCTCGAAAAAATTTAAACTTCCAAAAAATCATAGTTATTTTGTTAAATCGATACACAGCAGATGTATATTCATGTGATCAGCGAGTGCCCTCGAAAAAACACAAAATATTATAATTTTTTGAATTTTTTCGAGGAGGGGGGGGGTAGCAAAACACTGAAGTACCCGGCTCTGTTGCATTTTAGGCGTCCAATCTTCAATTTGTTTGCACATAATTTTTTTCTTAATTGGTTAATACCTAAATTCTTGGCATCAAATGAAAGCTTGAAGTATAAATTGCCTTATCAACAACATCAGATTTTTCATTATTTCACATCATGGGAACCTAATGTGTACT
Organism: Heterodera glycines; assembly: GCA_004148225.2. Taxonomy (NCBI): domain Eukaryota; kingdom Metazoa; phylum Nematoda; class Chromadorea; order Rhabditida; family Heteroderidae; genus Heterodera; species Heterodera glycines. The sequence continues at coordinate 1,120,585 of CP049713.1, forward strand.
CATTTTTTGAAAAATTCGAGTCCGGGTTCGGATTTCGAACTTGAGACAAAAGAATGCCAGGTTCCTCGTGCCTAGCGCCTAAAAAATGCTTCCAAGAAAACAATAACCATTTTCTGGCAGCGGTCGGTAGCCAATGCCTTTGCCGTTCACTGGCAATTTGGTAGTGCCAATGTCAGTGGGTGGCATTTTCAGAGATTTGTTGGCACGCCGATTTTTCAACATTTGCAAATTGTTCAGCTTCAGCTCCAGCTCGTTGTCGTCCATGTCGGAATTGTCGAGGAAGAAATCTGACATTTGTCAGCGGAATTGGATCTGTGCTTTTCTTTAGAAGGAAAATGAGTAATAAAAACCGACAAATGTAGAGAGCAAAATTCAAAATTCCGGGCTCTAGTAAGCAGTAATAGAACGGGGCGGCTCGTTTCCCCCCCGCCGTTTCCCCCCCAGCCGTTTCCCCCCCGCCGTTTCCCCCCCGAATCAGTTCCCCCCCGCATCGTTTCCCCCCCGAGAAAATTTTAAAAAAAAAATTGCTAACTTAGAAATTTTTCAAGAAAAAAATCTTAGAAAGTTTTTTTACAAGAAAATTCTAAGAAAAAAAATTTTTTGAGAAATTTTTATGGTGAATTACTAAGATTTTTCAAAAAAATTTCAAAAAAATCGCTAAAAATTTCTCAAAATTTTTTTTTTCTTAGAATTTTCTTGTAAAAAAACTTTCTAAGATTTTTTTCTTGAAAAATTTCTAAGTTAGCAATTTTTTTTTTTAAATTTTCTCGGGGGGGAAACGATTCGGGGGGGAATCGGCGGGGGGGAAACGGCGGGGGGGAAACGAGGTGCCCTCGTAATAGAAGTAGGTAGTCATTTTTTTGTTCAAATTGTTTAACTTATAACATTATGCCAGAATAAATAAGTGACAAATTTAATTTAAAAAAAATTTTTCAATTTGTTCTTTCCCTGGGAATTCATATCTGCATTTTTTGCTGTTGGGGCACTCCGAAAAAAACCACAGGGTGAGGGCCCTTTTTTATTCGTGAAAACTTGTTTTATGGGTTTTCGGGGTAGCTAAACACGAATCTTACACCAATGTTGAGAAATCTCTTACCCGAACTCGAGTGAAATAGAAAACTAAGTTTTTCGGAGTTTGCTTTTTTGCTTGAATTTAGGTTAGACATTCAAAATTGGATATAATGGATGTCAGATCCCTGGTTAACGCCCCCCGAGAACCCTTCAGAATTTGGGGTAACCAAATATACTAACAATAAGTATTATATGTTAGGTTTCCTTACAGTTTTTCAATTCTGTTTTTGTTTAAGCGTAATTTTTAAATTAAAAACGGCAAGGTCGCAGAAAAAATCAGTAAAAACTTATAAATCCGGTCCCTAAATTATAATTTATCCCACAACAACTCCTCGTTATATTTTCATTCTCTGACTGCCCCATGTTTTTTGATTCTTAGGTCAACCCGATTTTGGTTAATCCGCCAGCCCCTAACTCAAACTAATCTCTCCCTTTCCTTTTTGTCTGACTAATTTTCAAACAAAAAAATAAAATAAATTAACTGCTTTCTTTTTATTAAGCAAAAAATGAGCACACCACCAAAAGCAGACGACAAAAAGAAGGAAGTGGGCGGAATTCTGAAAATCGGCAACACATGCTGCATGGGCGCTGCACTCCAAGCATTAGCCAACGTGACGGCACTCAGCAATTTTCTGATGGAAAAGTGGGTGCCAATAATGCCAATGTCCAATGCCATCAATTTATGTTTTCACCCCTCTTTTTTCAGCGAAAACCGACTGCCCAACATCAAACTCGTCATGGAATATGCAGGCCCGTAGCCAGGGGGGGGGGGAAGGGGGGGGGAATTCCCCCCCCGAAATGAAAATTTTTAAAAAGTTTCCAGCAAATAATGGAAAATTTTTTCGAATTCCCCCCCCCCCCCCCAAACGAAAATTTAAAAATTTTATAGACAATTTTCGTAACAAATAGCACTCAAATCTTCCGTAAAACGGCCAAAATTGGGTCCTTTTTTAGTGAAAAAGTGGAGTTTTTACCCAGCAGCGGGAAAAAGTTTTTTTTAAGCAGCCGCCGCCGACGACCAAACAATAGAAAAGTCTACAAGTGGAAAATTGCAGTTATTTGCAGATCGTAAACAACTTTTATCACTTTTATTCAGCAAAAAAAAAATTATGGATAAATTTGCAAAAAAAAAAAAAAGGTCTTCGGACCGGACCCACCCTTTCCCCCCCCCCCGAAAATTTTTCCTGGCTACGGGCTTGGGAATATGTGCAAATGATCAAAAGCATTTTGGTGTTGCGACAACCGGCGGCGCCATTCGAACTGAAGGTGTGGTGAACAGTGTGCCGTGGTGATGGTGGTGTTGCGTTTCATGACTCGCCGTTTTTTCAGGAAGTCATCTCCAGCCTTACCAATTTGTTCGCTGATTCGTTCCAACATGACAGCCGACTGCGCGACATTCCGCTCGACAAAATTGACATTTGGTGCTTCATGCGATTGTTCAAGGACAAGGACGAAGATGGACAGGGCGACCGCCTGATTTGTATCAGCCTGGCCCAGGTGGGGAGTTCAAGCAGTACCAGGAGGACAACCCTAACCCCATTTGACATTTTGCCGCTTTTTTTAGCGCTTCACTGATGAATCGCATTACATTATGGGAGCGTCGGACGCTGGTCAACTGCCCATGGATGTGCCGCTGATCTCCATCAACCATTGTCTCGCGGATTTCATCAAACCGGAAGACATTGAAGGCTCACGCTGTGCACAGTGCAGCAACGCAACGCCATGTTTGACTGTTGTTGACAACTCCGTTGACGAGGCGGTGGAGCAGGAAAAGGCGGAGAATTGTCCAACTACATCGTCAAGAAAAAATAGGCAGGCGGCGATTTTAAGCGGAATTATTTTGAAGAAAAAAAAGTGATTCGTCCGGATTTTTTTATTTGATGCATAAATTGATCATTTTTTCCTACAATCGTTTTTCATCCATTGTTTTTACAGTCTGATGCTGTGTCATTAATATTTTGCATATTTGATTTATGTTTTTATTTTCAAACTGTTTTTGCAGCCATTTGCGAATTTATTCAAAATAAGGGAAAATGGTCGAAGCCGCCGAACAATCGCAACAACAGCCCATCCGTCGCCGTGCCGGACCGAAGTCGGCACGTCGCCTTTATGTGAAGGCGGTGTTTACCGGGTACAAACGCGGACACCGTTCTCAACACGAGGACACGTCCCTGCTGAAGCTTGACGGGGTCAATGACAAGGTTTCTGTTTGCATTAATTTGGAATTGCTATGCTTGTAGTTTTTGTAGTAGTGAGTGAAAGTTTTTTCATTTTGTGTTTTATTTTATTTTTTTGGTCCCTGAATACAAATGTTAATTTTCATGTTGGGACCGAAATCCGCGAAAGATTAGCCCCCTTTCTTGACTATTTTCTGTTCACACGTTTATTCCAAATTTTTCGGCGCTTCAATTAGATAGTTGTAAGTGCAATAAATGCCCCGTTTTTAGTCGGATGCCAGCTTCTATCTTGGTAAGCGTGCTGCCTGCATGTACAAGGGGCGCAAAACGATCGCACGCGGTGGTGGGCCGAAGACGAGCGATTTTTTGGTCGGTTTTATAAAACAATATTTTACTTCATTTTTATGTTTCTGTAGCATTAGGGTGAGCAGTGCATGATCAGTACAAAAAATAGAAGTAATATGAGGGCTCTTCTGTTTTCTGATTTCCAAAAGAAAAACATGAAAACCCCAAAATTAAATAACTTTTTATCAGTCTTTTAATTAAACACAAAAAAGTTTTGGACTTTTTATGGCTGTATCCCCTATTCTACAGAAATTTCAGAAATGTGTATCAACGATTTCGTTGTTGATTTTTTCTCTCCTTTAAGTTGGCTTTGTTTATGTGCCTTCTTTTTGTACAAAGTGCTTGCGCCGAGGAATCTTTTTCAATGAAAGTAGGAGTTCATAAACTCTTTGACAATGCTTAAATACATTTTTTCAGGACCTAGCGCTGGAGTACAAGATAAAATATGACTTCTTTTTCGCACCTGTGACGTTGATTTTGGCTGTGTTAAGCCTAGCGATGGCGTTTTCTGCTGGCTTTATGGTTGTCCTCAACCGCATGTTCAGTTTGCACATGGATGTGCAGGAAAACAAAAACCAAGTGAAAGAACTTCGAAAAGAATTGGACGAGAATGTTAAAAATTTTAACACATTGTATTCTGAATTTGTTAATTTGAAAGGAGAGGTCAATTTGCTGAAAGGCAAATAGGTAGATTATTTTATAAAATAATTTAATTGTTTTTCATGCATAATTGTGTTTTAAATTCATTAATTGTGTAGACAGTTAACAAAAATCCAAGTATACATCCGCCGGTGACTGGGCCGTTTTGAAATTTCGACATCAGTAGGGAATGATATTTTAGGCTCTAAGAACTGCCTAAATAGGTAGGCTCTAAAAACCCCCAAAACAGGCAAAAACCATTTTTAAGTGTGTAAAATGTCAAATTTAATTTTAAAATATTACATATCAGAAATTGAGATAAATAATTTTAAAATGAAAATTCTTCATATGAAAACAAATAGCTAAATAATTTTGGAGATGAATTTGCATTTTTGTTAATAATTTGGTAATAGTGTACCTAGTCTGCCCCCCCCCTTTTTTTGGAAAAAAATTTCAAAAATTGTAGTCGTGAAAACGTGTTTCCTGGGCTTTTAGAGGTCGATAATCACGAATCCGGCATCCGTTTCGGCCAATTCCGAACACCGGACCCAAATTCGAACAAAAACTCGAAATCCAAATTTTGGATTTTTGTCTAAAAAATGGTTTAAATCAAAAATAGAAGTCACAGAAATGAATGATAAAACCTTCAAACAAATTTATAAGGTCATTTAATCAGCAATATAATATCTAGGTAATCCGTTTTTAATCTGTGTGTGCCTAATCATTTTTTGATAATTTGAAAAAATATCGGTCATTTGAAATAATAAACTTTAGAATTTTATCTAGGAAACCCAGACTTTTTCGTCTTTTGCCTGGACCTGGATTTTATTTCCTATTTGACCCTGACCTTGATTTTCCTGGATTCAGGCTGATCTTAGATATGACCTGAATGTAACACTAAAAAGAGTGTTTGCAGTTGCAGCAAAAATCTCGGATTCTTCAAAATGACACAGACACAGTGATTTTCAAAAATTACACACAAATAAAAAAAATCAAAGAAAAAAGTCCATTGCATTACTCCTTCCTCTCCCCTAAACTGAAAGAATTATTTATTTTCAAAAAAAAATGGAATTAAAGATCTTGCTCCACCTAAAAAACTGAGTTTACTTAAAAATCAATTTACCTAATTTGAAAATCAATTTAATTTGATTTTTATATACCTATACACAGGTGGAAAACGTTAAAAATTCCGATTTAAAAACTTCTACATGTTTAGAGATAAACAAATTTCACTGTTCTAGTAATATTCGTCCAAAATGACTGGAACCGAACGAAAAGTCTTCCAGGCAAGTTCTTGAAATTTGGTTTTCAAACCAATTCACACCACCTAAAACATGTAACACATTGCAGAAATACTACCCGCCGGACTTTGACCCGGCCAAAATTCCAAAGGCCAAACAGCCACGGAACCGTCAGTTCATCCAACGTGTGATGACACCGTTCAACATGCGGTGCAACACTTGCAATGAGTACATTTACAAGGGCAAGAAGTTCAACATGCGACGCGAGACAGCCGAGGGAGAGAACTATTTGGGCTTGAAGATCTTTCGCTTCTATTTCAGGTTTATTTTTACAATTTTTAACTGTATTTCTGGCTTGGAGTCATTTTGTGGTCTTACAATGAATCACAATCATTAAATTAAAGCGTTTTTCACGGATTTTGTATACCAAATTTTGTACACAAAAGTTGTTTGGTCATAAGACGAATCCGTGTGTCGTGTTTTAAGGTGTCAGAATTGGTCCTGTTTTATGCAATTTGCAATCTTCGAGTACATGAAACAACAATTAAAATCATAAAATTACGTTCCTTTTGACTCATCCAACTGTTTTAGATGTCCGAATTGCTTAGCCGAAATAACTTTCAAGACGGACATTGAAAATGTCGACTACCAAGCGGAACATGGCGCAACACGGCTCTTTGATGCATTCAAGTTCTACCAGGAGCAGGAAAGGCGGGAGGAAGTGAAGGAAGAGGAGGAGAAGGCGGACGCAATGAAAATGTTGGAGAAGCGGACCAAAATGAGCAAAATTGAAATGGAGGCATTAGGTTAGGGTTTTTGAAATTTTTAGGTTACCAAGAAACAGTCCCAGCCACCAAAAATGTCAATGACATCACAAAAGTATATGCAATTGGTTTTTAAATCGGGAATTTTCATTTGATTTGTCTGAAATTCCGAATCCAATGCTTAAAAGTGACACAATTCAAAACCCGAAACTCGAGAAAAATTGTTTAGTCACACCTTGGTATTCAATTGGTTATTAAAACGGGGATTGTCATTTAATTAGTCTGATATTCCGAGTAACATCGGAACCCGAATTTTTCTCTAAATTTAGGACACATTGAGGAGTTGCAGGAGTCGAACCGTCGCTATGAGAAGATTGACGCAATTGCATACATCAACGAGACGGAGCAGCAACGGGCGATGTCATTTGCGGACCAAATTCGTGTGCAGGAGGAGGAGGACGAGCGTGAAGTGGAACGACTGGTTGGGCGGGCAAACGGTGGTAAAATTGAGCGCCGATTAAACGATGACGAGGCGGTGGAGCAGGAAAAGGCGGAGAATTGTCCAACTACATCGTCAAGAAAAAATAGGCAGGCGGCGATTTTAAGCGGAATTATTTTGAAGAAAAAAAAGTGATTCGTCCGGATTTTTTTTTTTAATTTTTTTATTTGATGCATAAATTGATCATTTTTTCCTACAATCGTTTTTCATCCATTGTTTTTACAGTCTGATGCTGTGTCATTAATATTTTGCATATTTGATTTGTTTTTATTTTCAAACTGTTTTTGCAGCCATTTGCGAATTTATTCAAAATAAGGGAAAATGGTCGAAGCCGCCGAACAGTCGCAACAACAGCCCATCCGTCGCCGTGCCGGACCGAAGTCGGCACGTCGCCTTTATGTGAAGGCGGTGTTTACCGGGTACAAACGCGGACACCGTTCTCAGCACGAGAACACGTCCCTGCTGAAGCTTGACGGGGTCAATGACAAGGTTTCTGTTTGCATTAATTTGGAATTGCTATGCTTTCGGCGCTGCAATTAGATAGTTGTAAGTGCAATAAATGCCCCGTTTTTAGTCGGATGCCAGTTTCTATCTTGGGAAGCGTGCTGTCTACATGTACAAGGGGCACAAAACAATCGCACGCGGTGGTGGGCCGAAGACGCGTGTTCGTGCAATTTGGGGACGTATTACGCGCGTGCATGGGAATTCGGGAGTGGTGCGTGCCAAGTTTCGTCACAATTTGCCGCCGACCGCCATGGGCAAGCGAATCCGTGTGATGTTGTACCCGTCAAACATTTGAGGAAATACAGAATGTTTTTTGTTACACCGTTTTTTTTTTGTTGATCGTTTATAAATGTTGATGACAAAATGTTGAACAGAATTGAAATTTGATCTATCATGGGAAACATGCCTAAAAATTTAGGCGAGTTTGTTAATGGAAATATCAAGCTGACTACTTACCTCTTTGGTTTTCAAGTTAGGTGCTCTAAACACTAAGAAATTAAAAAAAATTTTGAATCCAGGATCCATTTCGACTAACTCCAAATCGAAGACTCGAACTCGAACAAAAGTTCGAACATTCAAATTTTCGAACTCTGATTTCTGGTTCAAAATGGTTTAAATAATCTTTTATTGAAGTACTAATGCGTTACTGTTTGATTCCGCATTTTTAGCCGGGTCTTGAATTTAAAATGCAGTTTTAAAATTGAGTTTTTGTACTTTTGTTCGAATCCGGGTTCGGGATTCGAATTTGGTCGAAACCCTGGGGTGGGGTTGTGCCAAGCACAGAACATTACCAAAAGCACACTCCGAACTGTAAAAAAAATAGTTTAATTAAACAAATGCATAAATGTCAAAATGAAAAGGGCAAACAAAGCAGAGAACATTCATTGAATGTGTGTGAGATCGATTTGGTAAAAATAAATGAATGAATAAATGTGACAAATTCGTCGGTCATTTTCTGGTCCGTCGATCATTCAAAAACATTTTTCATGACGCCTCACTTCCATGTGCTTCTCAAGTAGTGTGGCGAACTGTTTGCGGCCCAACAGTTCGTACGAAGTCATCAGCACAGACTTGGCCATTCCGTCAAAGCACGCGTAATTGGACATGAACAGGTCGTGCCCAAATTCCAGGCCCATGCCGAAGTCCATTTCATCATTTGCGAACTTGAAAGCAACAAAACTTCGCCTTTTTTCAAAAAAAAAATCACAAAAATCGTCACAAAAGCCGTAGTTTTCTAAATTTTTCTTGGCGACGTCTACGCCGGAACCGACACATTCACCGAAAGTTGTTTTTAAAAATATGCGACAAAAAAATAGTGTGAAAATAAAAAAAAAAAGGATTTGTTGCCGGGTGTGGTACACCCCAAGCAAAAATTCGGTAACTTTTTTCCGAATAAAAATAAAACGCACCTGAACCCATGAATACATTTGGTAGAACTTCTCCTTCAGCTCAGCTTTCTTCTCTTCATTTTCCGTTGTGCCCATTGTTTCGATGTTTCGCTTCAGTTGTGCTGAAATTTTGGTTTAAAATGGGCGTACCAAGAAAAACATTACCATTTTCCTTGGCGTCGTCCGACAGCGGTCGGTAGCCAATGCCTTTGTTGTTCACGGGCACTTTGATGCCAATGCCATGGAATGGCATGCCGAGAGACTCTTTGGCACGTCGCTTTTTCAACATTTGCAAATAGTCCGGCCCATTGTTGGACATGCCGAAATTGTCGGGGAACAAATGTGCCAATTTTTGATCAGGTTTTACGCTGCGATTGAAGGGGAAAGGGATGAAAAAATAAGTAAATAAAACTGTCATTAGTGAAAGTGCACAAAATTTTTATACAAAAAAATGGGAAAATTTTTTTTGAAAAATACTAATTCATTAGAATTCTTTGAAAAAATCGCTAAAAAATCTTTACTTGAAATTTTCATTGAATTTCGGACCCTTTCTAATTGGGCAATTAGTTGCTTCATTGCATTACCCACTGTTGCTCGTGGTGGTGCCGGTGTTGTTGGACTGTTGTCTCTTCGCCTTTGCCGTTGTGCCCGTGCCCACCAAGTTGTTCAACACAAATTGGAGTGCCGCAAAAAGGTCGCGCTCCCCGCAAATGGTCATCGTCGGAAAGTGCTGTTGCGGCTGATGGTCATGTCCATCCCCTCCCTCTCCGCCGGCGGCGACATGCACCAAAATGTTCGGCATTTCCTCCGGCACATCGCGCCAATAGCAAAAGCGTCCGTCCCGGTGCACCAGCAGAGTTTCCATCTCGGGCAAATCGGTGGCAAAACGTGAGCCCAATAAAAGGTGGTTCTGTTGCTGTGCGTCTTCGTCCGCTGTTGCTGTGGCGCCATTTTTGGCGTTCCGTTCGCTGTGGGCGGCGGCAAGAAGCAAAAAAGGACCGACCAATTCCAACGAGTCCAATTCAGAAAAGGCATCTGTGTAGGGGGAAATATGTGTAGGCCAATGGTATCCCAAGAATGGAGAAATGAAACAAAATAGAAAAACGACAAAAATTTTTTATTTCAACCCCCGCTACAAAAAGGGTTGAAAATTTACATTTTTTTAAAATTTTTGTAAAAAAATATTTACCCAATGGCTTTTTGGGGTTCAGTTTGACCGCGTGTCGCCAAAAGTTGAGCAATTCCGGCGGATGTTTTACCATGAACACATTGTCCAACCGTTTCAACAATGTTTCGTCGTCGTCAATTTTTGTTTCGACATTTTCCTTCTAAATTTAATGGATTTTAAAAATAAGGAATTTGTGATCACTATTCAGTTTTTTCGGTAAGAAATACAAAAGAGAAAAAGGATTGAATTACCTCCAAACTCCTTGGCTTTTTGCGCCCAATTTGCTTTTCCTCCGACATTTTTTGTTGTCTTTTTTTGGTGGCCATTGGTCAAAAAAAATAAAATGATGGTAAGCACTACAAAATTAAAATTTGATAATTATTAAAAATATATAAATGAATATGTATAACAATTCCCATTTAATCCATTTTTGCATCAATCAATTCAGAATAATTTGAACCATTAAAAATAATTAAATTCATCAATAATTTGTCACGAAATTTTGGCCGCCATTTTTTGTCTTTCTTTTCTCTTCCGGCGCAAATGGATTTTCCCGGTCGTAAAATGTCCTCAACAATGCGATGCATCGGTCTTTGTCAACCTCGGAAATTATCTTAAACAGCAAATAAACAAATTGGACATCATATGAAGATTTAAAAAATAAAAATTAATTCGCTTTTTCGCACTTTTTTTATTTCTTGGGTGATTTTTTCACCTTCATAGACTAAAAAACTCACAGAGCTATCGAAATAATCGTTTAAATTTTTGTATGTCGTGTAAACTGTAAAATAGAGCCTATGGTACTCCTCTTGAAATTCAAAAAAAATGTAAAAAAATTCACTGGGTGTTAATTTTTTTTTGAATAAGCAAATCCGCACATCAATTTGGTGTTCATGGCCATAGTCCGTGTTGCTTGCCACGCTGTAAATGCCACCGAAACGCGGGTTTTTTGCGCCAAACACTAATCGCTGTATTCCAAGCTGATACAAAGCGCTGGCACACATGATACACGGCTCAAGATTCACGAAAACAGTTGCTTGCCTCATGATCCAAATGAAAAAAATCAATGATTTTTTAATTAGGCCACTGATTTTAATCTCCCAAATTACCCTCACAAATTACAGCGAAATTCAAGGCCAATTTTTGTTGTTTACTCTACAAAAACTCACTTGAGTGAAATTTTTGTTGTGCAATTTGCACCATTCATCGGCTTCGTCAATTGCTACAAATTCTGCATGACGGGTTGGGTTTTTTGTTCTGAAAGAATTATAATAGTAATTGCGGGTCAACCGAAAAAAAAAATTAAAAAATCAGAGGGGAATTTTCCAATGGTCAAGATGTGGTGCTGAATTAGAGGCCATTTTCACCTGTTCACTTGGTTGAACCCAGTCCCGACCACTTCGTTATTTACCACAATGGCACAGCCAACCGGCACTTCTTTGGCGTCATAAGCGGTTTCAGCAAGTTTAAAGCAAAGATCAAAAAAAGTGCCATCTGTCGCGGATAACATTATCGAGAAAAAATAGGTAGAAGATGACAAGAAAATTTGCTGAAAATATAATCGGTAGTTAGCTGCAAATTTCAGTTTTTTTAAGTACATAGAAATTTTCAAATTTATTTTTGGCGCAAAATTAATTAATCAAGACTGGTTTGTAGTTGGCCAATCATCCAACAAGGATGTTGCGCTCAAACAAAGGAATGAATCATGTTTTATTCAAGTCAAAACAATTAAACCATAAAACGCGCACAAACTTTCGACCCTAACAAGTTTAAGCCAAACATATTTGGTGCCAAACATTTAACCAAAACAAATTTACGTTTCAAACATTCGATCCGAACAAGTTTACTTCTAACAAAAAATGTTGCAAATGTGTTAAGTTTATGTCAATGTGCGTGCAAACATTCGTTTTGCCAAATAAAAAATAATTGTGCCAAACATTCACTGAAAAGTTTGACATCAAACAAAATGTAACAAACATTTTGTCCAAACAAATTTATGTCAAACAAAATTTGCCAAACGTTCGATCGAACAAGTTACGTCAAACAAAAAAAATGTAGCACAAAACGTAAATTGCAAACATTTTGTGCCAAACATTCACCGAAACATGTTTACCTGAACAAAAATGTAGCAAACATTTTGTTCCAAACATTCAACCAGAGAAAATTACATCCAACATTCGATCCGAACAAGTTAGGTAAACAAAAAATGTAACAAAGTTTTATGTCTACGTCAAACAAAAAAATTGCAAACATTTTGTGCCAAACATCGCTCTGAACAAGTACGTCAAACTGTAGCAAATTATACCAAACATTCACCGAAACATGTTTACGCCGAACAAAAATGTAGCAAACATTTTGTTCCAAACATTCCACATAAACAAGTTTACGTCAAACAAAAATATGCCAAAAAGTTCGACCCAAACAAATTACGTCAAAATTTGCTCTGTATAAGTTTTACGTCAAACAACACTGCAAACACTAATATGTTGCGCCGAACATTAGGTATTTTATCCAAACACAAAATTGCAAATGCAACACATCGGCGGAGGAGGAAAATATCGAAAAAGTCAAAATGTTTTTTAAACTTAAATGTGCAAAAAATGACTCATTCGGCCTTCGTTCGCCCCATTGCTAATCATTGTTAGCATTATTAATTGTTGATCATTAAAATACAATTTCAAAAGTAATGTAATGACATTTTATTCTTTCCGCTGTTCCTTCACATTTTCATTTGTCATTGTCACCCCATTAAATTCATATTTTTGCTTAAATTTCGTGGGATCTTTAACTTAAAGTAGGCCATTTTGCCACTTTTTGCACAACGCATGGCATTGGCATTGGCGAATATTTTCCATTTTCATTTTTTGTTGTTCTTCATCATATTAGCCAAATTGTCCTATGCATCGCCTTCCGTGGACTTTGATGTACAAACATTAAAATAAATACCGTATACATTTTTGTACAAAAAATTTATTACAATACTTTTTTTAAATGCTCAAAAATAGAAAACTTAAATTCGCAGGATGAGGAGGAGCGCAACTTTTTCCGTATTGGTAAGAATGGCACTGATAAGCGACGCGCAGCAGCACTGAAGAAATGCGTTCCGGGTGTAAGCATTTGGTGGTCCTTACATTGGCATTATTCCTATCCCCTCGTCTTGGCATTTTCAAATAAAATATACTGTAACCGGATTTTTTAAAATTTTCTTTTGAATTATAATTTGTAAACCGATGCCAATCCCCACCCCATAACCGAAAAATGCCAAAAATTCTCTCTCTCTCTCTCTCCACTTTAATTTTAATATGTGACAGGCCGAATGTGTTAAACACAGTGACTGTGCCCGAAAAGAAGGGCCACCGCCAAGACAGTTGCTGCTGATCAGTGGCGCGGCCGCAAATGCGCGTCACTTTTGCAAGGGCATTAGGGTGGGCAAATGCGACTGTACGGTGTGCAAAATGCATCGAGTAAGGAGGAGGAGAAACAAAAATGGAATTGTTAAACAGAAATTGAGTCACTGTTATTTATGTCCGTCCCCACTTACCATACTCCCAGAAAAATTTGTAGTACCTACAGTATGGTATTAATGTAATGATTGTCTGCCGATGATTCATTAGCGACTGCCCAATCCATTTATAGGAGATCTTCCAGGGAATGAAATAAATGAGAAATTTATTTTTTGATAATTTGAATCTGAAAGGTGTCGAAAGCGCCCCGCCCTCTCCCTCTGTATTTAAGGCTTGTGTTAAATATTTTAGCGCTGCAAGAATGATAGATCGTGTGGTGGACTGATCGGTTCCTGCAGGCCCAGCGGCCATTGCGATTGTTATAACGGTAAAAAAGGCACCGTATCCTCCATAATTCTCGAATCCCCGACTTTTCGGGGTTGTTTCTCGACTCACTGTAGACTAATATTTCTAGACTCACGAAAAACAAAATTTCCCAAAAAAAAACAGGTGGTAACGGGAATCAATTTTTTTGCCAATTGAAAATGAATAAATGAATTTGTTAAATGAAGCCGCGCGAAAACTGTACGCGGCCGACCATTTGCGTGGGCACACCGCCAAAATAGCGGCGTACACGCAGTTATGCTACATGGACACATGCGAAAATTCGGACGACTGTTTCGGCTTGCCATGCATGAAGGGCGAATGTGTGTGTGCCACGAGCTAATTGGATTGATCGGAATGGTGAGAGATGCTGCAACAAACAGAGAGTCCGAACGAGTCATACAAAAATTGACAATTTTTTGTTTATAAACTTGTGATTGTATTTCATTTAAAAGGACAATGAAAGAATGGAAAGCGTAATTTGAAAAGTTTACAAATGGATATATTGTGAATCATCCGTTCAATATTTAAAAAATTAAATATTCTATATTTAAAAACACATTTTAATTATATGCCCAAAAATTAATCAATTATCAGGCACAATTCCAAAGGTGGCACAAACTGATAAATTCCAAAGAATGGTTCCAAAATAATTCATTTAATTGATTCATTTCTCTTTGCACAATTGTTCTTCGTTATATTTGTAAGATTTGAGACGTGAAAGAGCCTAAAACCAATGGATTTTTGAATTAAAAAAAAAATTTTTTTTTTTGGCATCTTCCCCTACTTTGTTGTGATATTCCAAGTCGTCCGGTTCGGCCATTGGCGCGTTATATGCCAATTTGAACTGTTTCACTGCCTCTTCTTTTCGATTCATTTTTTCATACACAAGTGCCAAATAATAATTGTTGGCCGAGTAAAAGCAAGGCTAAAAAACAAATTTTAAAAATTCCACCACCAAAAAAAAAAAATCAAAAAAAATCCATCCATCAAAAATAAAATTACCGCCAATGTTTCCGCTCGTTCAAAGCAGCGCAATGCCTCGTCATAAGTGGTCTCGGGCGGACTGCCATAGACCAACGAGGCCAACCATCGTTTGTGCGTGGACAGATCAGCCAATTCGTAGTGCCACACGCCTTAATTCCCGCGATGATTTTGGCAATATTGAATTTTGATGGAAATCTTATTAATTTTAATTTTAATTCGTCATAAAAATGGGTGTTAAAATTGTTAGTGAAAACAAAAACATTCCAATGTAAAAGTACCATTCAAAAGCTTTGGATGATCCACTTTAAAATGAGGTGTTAAATTTTTTTCCCAATTCGTTTTAATTTTTTTTAAATAAATTGTAAATGTGGTTAGACCAAGAAAATTAAAACAAAATATTATTTTACACCAAATTACATTATTGTTTTTGAATGTTTGGCCAACGAACCCAAAAGGTGCCAAGTGGTCGCGTCCGTTGGGTTCAACTCCAGGGCACGTTCAAAATGCGTTTTGACCTCCATTGCTTTGGCGATGCGCGCTTTGTTGCCCTCCAATTCCGCTGTTCTGTCCAACAAAATTGCGTACCTTTTTTGGGAAAAATTGTGAAAAATTATGTAGACCAAAAAAAAAAATAATAAAATATTTGAAGGCCACATCCAATCGTTTCCCTTCCCTTTGACAGAAATAGAAATTTAAAAAAAAAATTGAAAAAAGAGTAATTTTTAATAGAGATTTCCTTTACATTTTGGCCTATTTTAGACAACAATAATAAATTTTTCTTAAAAAAGGCAATAAATACTAGTATATTTTATTTTTACCATTTGTGTGCCCCAAATGAACCCGTCGACGGCTGATGGTCCAACGCTTTTTGGGCAAATTCAAATGCCTGATTGAGGAAAGGGAATATGAAAATGAAACATACAATGCAAAAACTGTTCAATTTGATGTTTGGATAGTGCACAAACAGACCTCAAAACAAAGTCTGTCACGTTCGGCCGCATTTTTTGTTTGCCTGCCCAACTTGTATAGCACTCGCGCAATGCGCCACAACAATTCCGGGTTTTTGGTCGAACGATGTCTGTGCGAATGAGGGAGTAATTCGGTGATTAGAAATGTAAAAGGAGCACAAACAGTGTTCATACCATTTCCGACTAATTTAAGTCCGAAATTTTCGTAAAAAAATTTTTTTTTTTTGGTTGGTGTAAAATTAAAAATTTTGCCCGCTGAATGGCGGCACTCACCGGCGCAGCACATTGTACGCATTTTCAACCAAATTGGACTCAAAATACAGGTCCGCCTCGCGGATCAGCAACAAATGTTGGCCAGCATTGTCATCGTTGGTACCCATCCGTCCGTCCTCGTCCGTCCCTTCCTTTTTACCGCCCAAGCCAAACAAAGACAATGAAAGCGCAGCGCCGCCGCCAGCCAAAAGGCCACCACCAATACCTTTAAAATTTTAAATCACAATTGCTTATTATCTAAAAATGACTCACTCCCCCCTAATTGCCAAATTGTCGGGTAAAACGGTCAAATTTGGATTCAAAAATTGGAAAAAATATACGTTTTGTCCGGGATTCGTCACTGTTCCGCTGTCCATGCCCATCCCTTTGGTCATTTCTGCGCTTTGTGTAAAGACCAAGCAGTTTAGCATCCGCCTCCAAAAGTGTCAAATCATTTTTGGAGCCCATAAATCGTTCGCTTAGCTCTTAAAGCAGGAAAAATCGTCTAATTACAAACATTAAATCATAAAATGGACGCATAAAATGCATTAAAATTACCAGGATCAATCAATTTGATCAACACATCGGCTCCAACTACATATTTTCTGGAAATTTGTATGTTTTTTGAGGTTGGCAAAAATAATGCCAAAAGTTCGGAACTCAGCATTTTCCGCAGGCCGTCTACAGATAGCGTTGAATTTAAGCCCAAAATCGATGTAAAGGTCGTCGTTGACACGGTGTACAACCCGTCCAACCAGTATTTGTCCATTGAAGTCGCCAAGCTTGACAAATTTTGAGTTGCGCAACAGTTTGGCAAAGGATGCCATTCTCGGACAGAATTTACTATCTAAAAACTATTGACAATAATCAGACTCAATTGAAAATGTAGAATAGAATTGAAAATCTCGATTGTTGACAAAAGCTTGGCAATTTTTTTCAGATTTTTTTTCCTGGGATCAAGTAAAAATATCAATTGGCCTGAGATCCCAAATTCAAATTTGCTCAAAAAATAGTTGGAAGTTTAGTTAAAAAACGTGCCAAAACGACGATGCAAAGTGCAATTAGCAAGCAATTAGGTGAAATTAGAGGCGCACTTGCCATTCAAAAGTCATCCAAAAATCAATTGAAAAATTGGTACTTTATGGTTCGTACAATACCATAAATTTTAAAATTTTTTTTAACCATCATAGATTGCTTAGAAAGTCATTTATATTGTTTTCAGGGGCGCTGAAACGATTATGACAACTATTTAGACTAATTTCGAACCCCGGAAACGGATTCGACCCAAAGTCGAAATTCCCAAAAAGTCGAAAATTCAAACTTTTTCAACAATATAATCCTTTTCCGGGGTTCGAAATTGGTCTAAATAGATGTCATAGTCGTTTCAGCGCCCCTGAAAACCATATAAATGACTTTCTAAGGAATCTGTGATGGTTAAAAAAAAATTTTAAATTTGTGGCGTACGAACCATATAAGTACCGAAATATTTGTATGCAAACTCAGTCACAATGCATTGCATAGTAGTATGTAACATATGTAGGTACCGTATTTTCTCTTTTTATCACCCCGTCTCCATTAATCCCGCCGTCTCCATTAATCCCGCCGTCTCCATTAATCCCGCCGTCTCCAATTATCGCCCCCCTTTCTGAGGAGTTTGAAAAATAATCCCCCGGGGTGATAAAAAGAGAAAATACGGTAACTAACATAAATAGATGATGATCCTATCCTCATTCCTTCATCATTTTGTTTCTCCTTTCCTGCTTTTTCATCCAACACGAAAAACAAAAAGCATTTTGTTTATCCATTTATAATTTATGAGTTGGCAGAGTTTGTTGGTTTCTTGTTTATTTACTTACAAATTTACTTACGAAACAAAATTAATAAATGGCCTATTTTCTTTAGCTCAAATGAATAATTTTCTGAGCAGTTTCAAGTCTCAGTGGTCCACAATTCAAACAAAATTAGGCGTTGACAACGAAGAAATGCCTTCTGCATCGACCGATGCTGACCGAAATGGCGAAAAAAGTGACCACGACACGGGCGACGACACAATGCGACCATCGCAAATTGCAAGTACACACAATTTGGAAGTCCTTGAAATTTGTTTTAAATTTTTTCTTTCTTTTTTTTCAGACCGAGTTTTTGGTATAGCCAAAAAGGCGTCGTCAAAACTGCAGGAAAAAGCGACAAACATTTCGGCCATTGTCAGTGAGCGGGTCCGTCAAAACAATCATTTTCGTTTTCTTTTTGGACCCCTATTCAAATTCGTACATACGTGTGCAAGGGGGGGGGTCAGGAAAAGGGTCGTGCGTTCGGCGATGACCCCCCCCCCCCCCCCCCCTAGGGGGGGTCAGCGTCAAATTTTTTTGCGGTCGGCCATTTTTGCCCCGTTGAAGGCTTTACTTTTTATTTTTTTGCTTTTCATCACCTTTTTTTGCGGAGCCCTTTTGTCAACGGCCGGCCAATTTTTTGCGCGACCATCTATGAAGGGATGTCGAACGCAGAAAAATTGGAAAATTTTGGCGAAATTTCTTAGGGAAATAGTTAATTTTCAAGTCCCCACTTTTGCGTTCGACAAATCGCCCTCAGGGTTAGTCGAATCGAACGCGAATGCGCGACCCTTCCTTAAACTTGCCGCTCACTTTCCTCGTTTTTTTCCCTTTCCTTTTCCTTTTCTCTCTCTTTTCTTTCCCTTTTTCCTTTCTCCCTTTTTTCTCGACCCCCCCCCCCCCCCGCCTCGTGCGTTCGACACCCTCCGACCCCTTGCGTTCGGCGTCACGACCCCCCCCCCCCCGCCCCCCCCTTGCACAGCTATGAATTCGTATTCAAATTTTTTCTCCGTTTTAGACCATTATCGGCAACATTGAAAAGGAACGGCAAAAGTTTATGGAAGAGTTGCGCAAGGAGGGCAAATGTGTTGACGAAATTGGACTTGACGGACTGCTGGCGGATGTTGAGGCTCAGCAGCACATCATCGCAATTTCTTCGGTAAATTATTATTATTATTATTTTTCAAATATTTTAGAACTTCGTCAATTTGTTTACTGAATTTATTTTCTAATAAATACTAACGCGGTTAAATGTTTCCCGGGAAAGGGAAAACGGAAAAAAAAATTCGATTATTCATTTTTAGAATCCCAGAAATTTGACGGACGAGCCACCGCTCACATTCGCACTCGACTCGGACATTGCGCTGGTCAAACAGTACGCGGATGCCCTCTTCCGACTGGACCCTCGGCTGGCAGTGCTCAGATTTGAACTTGTGCCAAAATTGTGAGTAAAAAACAAAAATTCCGGCATTTTTTTTTTGGGTTATACATCTTGAATTTGTTGTTGGCTCTTCCTCATCCTCTTAACCCATAACCATTCCCTGTTTTCATTTCAGAGTTCCGGAGGACAAATTTTGGCGCAACTACGCCTACCGAATTTCGTTGGTCCGCAAATTTGTGGCCGAAAAAACGACGTCTGAACAACGACAGGGTTCAGCGAAGGAGGAGGATAAAAGCAAAAAATGTGTGGAAACGGAGCACAAGCAACAGCAGCAGCCACAAAAACTACAACAAAGTGCGTGGCGTTTTGTTTCGATTTCTAATTTTAAAACTAGGGTTGCAACCCCGACTTTTTTGGCCATTTTTCGGGGTTAAACCCGACTCCGACGCTTCCAACCCCGACATCAGGGTCGTAACCCTATTTAAAACTGCTATTGAAATCGAGCCCCCCCCCCCCGCAAAAAGCTTCAGAATTTTTTTAAAAACGAAAAGATTTAGTCATAATATTTTGTTAAAATACCTAGAAAAGTTTGCAAAAAAATTTTTTCTAGGTTTGAAAATTTTTTTTTTAATTTTCGCTCTGAAATAAAGTCCACTCCCTTTTTCGAGGTGAAAAGGTTGAAAAACACACACAAAGCCACCAGGGGCCTGTAATTCAATAAATATGGTAAATTTAGCAACTGCTGATGCGACACCGGAAAATGATGAGGAGGAAAAGCTGGAGAAGGAACTGTTAAACGATTTGCACGAGTTTGAAATGGTGGTGGACGATGGCAAGGAGTACGGTACTGACAATGCGAATGATGAGGACGGACAGATGGGAGACGAATTGGACAAACATCTTGACGAACTGTTGGACAACAACAGCAACTGACGGACTGTGTCAACCAACAAGAAATTGTGTATTATAACTAACTAAATTCATA
>CP049713.1:1141693-1177236 GCA_004148225.2 Heterodera glycines
TCACGCTTAAGGGCACAAAAATTGAGTGCCGCCGTCAGTGATGCCAACAAACAAACGATGCCGTCCGTGTTTGCGTCCATAAATCGCGCAATAAAATGGAAGGCATTGGCTAAATTGAGTGTTGGAATTTAATAGCATTAATTGCGTTAGCCCCACTTAATTTGATGGGCCAATGAAATGCCAAAAAATGATAAACAATTTAATGTTTAAGAGGTGATTTTCTTTACAAAAATAAATTCCAAACTGCTCGAGAGGGGGATTATGTCGGCTGGTTTTGTTTGCCCCATTAATTTAAATCTTAAATCTCTCCATCCATCGGGACTGAGTTGGCCGCCAATGCGCTTTCGTATGACATAATCAGGGAACGGATTTTATATTTAAATTTTAAAAAATTTCAAACTTAGATTTTTTTTAAAAAAACTTCGAAAATTTTTCAATGAGAATTTCAAAAAAAAGATTAATATAATTTTAAGCGATTCTAAGTTTGAAATTTTTTTTTTAATTTTGGCGGGGAAGAACGAACTGCTCCCAAACCCTGGACATAATAATGCCCTGGGGCACCTTTGCCGGGAAATTTTTGAAATTTTTTTAAACTTGTATATAAAATTAATAAGATGGGTGAGGGAGGACGACGGATTGATGCTGACCACATTTCCTAATATGGCAAAAGCTTAAAAATAAATTAAATCTCGGTCCCCCAGTGGGACTGAGTTGTCTGCTCCAAGACTGTTGTGTGACCTAATGCCCCCGGGGCATCGTCACTGCGGAAATTTTTGAAATATTATTAACAAAGCTGGGGAGGAGGAACAGATCCTCCTCCCCCCGTCCCTCGGGGGCTCAAGTGTTTCGTCGTCCGTTTTCACCGCCGCTTTTTCACATTAAACCCTCGGGGCGAGCGGAGTCATTATTCTTCACATTTCGTCTCGTCTCCTCCCGGCGCGCCTCTCATAAACATATGTTTTTGAGGAGCGGGGGACACAGCGCCGGAAGGGACGGGCGGCGGTGAGTGAGATAAAGCTGACGCGGACGGCGCGGGGGGCGGAGGGGGCAATGGGATTTTTTTTGTGTGTGTGTCGCTTCGTCCCCGGGGGGGACAGATAAAAAAGGGGGACGGACGGACGGATAAACGCATAAACAAATTTAATGGGGAAAAAGTAGAAAATAAATGAAAAATCGTTGCCTCGGGTGGGGGAGAGACAATAAAAAAGTAAAAAATAAATTTTTGAAAAAATGCCATCGCCTCGGGGCAAAACGTGGCACCGATTTGGACCCTCCACAGGCGTCCATCATCTGTTTGGGCTTTAATCCATGACCCAAAAATAACAATTTTTGCGCACTAGGACTACACCAATTTTGATGGCACCATCCGCGATGGCTCAGTGGTACGTGCCAAAATGCGCACGCGCCAGCGGTTCGACTCCCATCGGCAAAAGGGCATATTAAATATTGTATAACGGAAAAGTCCCCATTTTTTTTCCGATGGAGGCGCCAGAGGTTTTTTACGCATTTTCGTTTGATTAATTTGTTTTTCAGGCCATTGAGTTGAAAATTTTTTATATTTTCTTTATACGACTTTAATAAATGGCCGAATGTTTAAATAATAATTTAATTAATTTAATATGTGTCCCGATGATTTCATCAGTTTAAAACAGAGCCAAATCGAAAATTTTCCCAAAATAAGGACATCACTGATCAAATTTTTTTGGGTCAAAAAAGGAATTTTTTTTTTTATAATACTATCTTAATGATTTTTTCAATAAGGAGAACTTTAGAGTCGGTCATTAGGTTTTTTGAAAAAAATAAAGAAAAAAACAAAGGCTTTATAAGAGGGTCGGGGTCATTTTGGCGCAGACAAGTTTAAAGATTCATAACTTTTTTTAATTCGACCAAATAAAATAATGTTGATATTAATCAATAGGTCTAAATGTTCTTTATTAGCCTGCAAAATTTCAATAAATTATATTGGGTTTTAAAAAAGATATGGCGCGCTGCGCCAAAATGGCCAGGAAAATGCAATTTTTTGAGGTTTTTTGGCCATAACTTTTTTGTTTCTCAGCTAAATTTTTTGAAACTTTGCAGGTTAATAGGCACTATCAAGCCACTTAAAATCATACCAAGATTATTTAATTTTGCTGTGAAATCAAAATGATATAGAGTCTTGCGCCAAAGTGGCCTGTTCCCTTTATAAGTGGGGATAAGCCCAGACCCTCAGGGAGAGAAACGTCGGGGATCGGGGAGGGAATTCCCCTACAAAATTTGTCGGGGATGGCTGGTAAAATTTAAAAAACCCCTCGGGGATGAAATTTTCGTAAAAGTCGAAAAAAACAAAAATTTTTCTAAAACAAAAAAGTCTTAGAAAATTCATTTAAAAACAATTTTATCCGATTTGAAAACAAGTAATATATTCAAAAACAAAAACAAAATGAGCAAAAAATTTTTTTTATTTATTTTCAGTTAGAACCCCCCAAAAATTCTCGTTAATTTTTGATGGCGCCAATCTATGGCGAAGTGGTATGCGCAAGATTTTCATGTGCGTCGACCGGCGGTTCGACTCCCATCAGAAGGGCACAAAAAAAGTCCACCAATTTAAAAAGCAAAATTTGTCAATTGAACATAAGCGACCACCACACCAGCAGCAGCAAGCAAGCAAATAAGCAGGAAGGAAAATCATTTGCCACCGCCGCCGCCGGAAAAGCGATGCTTCTCATTTCCCTGTGCCCTCCGGGGGCGAAGGGACTCGACCCCCGCCCCCGGGGGCAAACCCCGAGCCTCCCGCCCCACCCCCGGCTTCTTCTCTCGGGGGAGTCCAATTTCAATGCTTTTGCCACCCGCCCCGCCTCCGTCGTGTCCCATGCCCTCGGGCGATTTAAACAAAGTCCAAAAAATTTTTTAAGAGAGAAAATTGTGTGTGAGAGAGAAGCGGATTTGTGAAGGGGGGGGGGGAACAGCAGAAGTAAAAAGGAAAATTTTTGAATTTTTTGGAAGGGTGAGAATTTTATTTGTAAATTTCGAAGGAATAGAAAAATTTTGGAAATTAAAATTTCGGGAAATTTCGGAGCAGAAACTCTGTATATAAAAGCTAAAAGTAAATCAAAAATTAAAAATATCCAAGAAACGAATTCGGATATCAGAAAAACATAAACAAATTTTTTCGAAATGGCACGAAATTTCTCACTTAAAATTTTTACATGGCACAAAAATGCCAATTCGAATTTCTCCCAATTTTATAAATCGGAATGCATGTCATGGAATCAATTTAATTGGATTCAGATTGATTTTGCCAATTGTGCGGAAGAACACACATTTTTAGGCAGCTATTTTTTGACGGGGTGACGACGGTTCCACCCATTTTTTTGCACCGCCAAAAGGATGCATTTTTTAAATTTTATATTTTTCCAGTTTTGGCATTTTGGGTTTTATGAGACTGGAAATTCTTAGAATTTTTGGACAATATTTTTTCAAATAATAAAATTATATATAAAAATGAATTTTACCAAATTTTATTCGCTTTTCTACTAAAAATAACCAAAATTCAATTCACCAAATAGCTGATTGTTGTTGCATTATGAAAAATATTTCATAAAAATTATAATAATTCAAAAATCACATTTCCAAAGAGGTTGGCCGGGGGGGCGGATGTTATTGACTATTACAAAATTTTCAAAAAAATACTCTCTTCCCCACCCCGCGAGGGCTGTTTTACCACCACCGGTTGTTATTGAAACGAATGCTCTGCTGGTGATGAGAGTTTGATCGGAGAACAGAAAGTGAACAACAACAACAAAAATGAGTGTATGTAATTAACGCGCTTTAAAACCGCTAATTAGGGGGCATATAATTACCCAACTAATTAATGTAATTAATAATGCTCAAGTGTTTGTCTTTTGGACGACCTGTTTTCTCTGCTGTTGTTATTGGAAGAAACATATCGATAACGCAATGACGGAGAGAAGAGAAATACATCGAGATGACGCACGTTTGAATTTGGCGCACCGCCCCCCGACAAAAAATTGTTTGGCGTTTTGTGTCGTCGCAAATCGCCGCCGGGGAAACGCCCTTTTCTCTCCTTCTGCCCGCCCTCCATCGTTTAGTTCACACATTAATTGGTCCATTATTCTCTTCCATTCACATTTCACTTTCGTCTGCCGTTCGTTTGTCCGTTAATTGGGGGCGCCCGGCGGCGGCGAACATTTCGCGCCCTCCCCCGCGGGTGCTCTGTTTCATTTTCTCGCCTTTGTGTCATCAGATGGACGGGCCGCCGCCGCCCTCCTCATTAACAGCGTCATTATCATCATCATCATTAACTAATGATAATAATTTGCATTGCACTATGTACACATACGAATTATGATGTTGTTGCTATTTTGCACTTTCTCTCTCTCTCTCAGCTTCATTTCTCTTCCTCTATCTCTCTCTTTATTTTTCTCTCTCCCCATCTTTCTTTTTCTATTTCCGCTTTCCATCCTCTCTTTTCTCTCTCTCCCTCTCTCTCTTCCCTCTCTCTCTCTCTCTCTCTCTGCTCACTCTCTATCCCATTCTTTTTCTTTCTCTTATCCAAGAAGTAATCCCTGCTTCCAATTATTTATTGATCCTGCTACTGGTGATCAGATCTCCTGATTAACTCATTCCCACCCAATCAGATCAATTAAATTAACCATTAAATCCACACATACATTCCATAAATTACTCTCTTTCAGATCGCTCTGCTGATCGGCTTTGATTCAATCGCGGCGGAATCCAATCCATCCATCCATTGCCCCACAGCTGATCAGCACCGATCGCCAGCAGTTTATTGATTGATCACGCCTATTTCTCCTTTATTGATCAGCTGTGCCGTGCCAATCGCTTCTTCCTCGATTCCTTCTGATCAGTGCCATTGTTCAACAAAATGCGGGTCCATCTTTATGTTCATCAACAACAGCTAAAAATTATCTCATCACTTTTGTTGTGCATTGTTTTCAGCGGGCTTCTCAATGTAAAGGTGGGCCGATTTTTTGCTAATTGATCAGCCAAATGTTGCTGATTAAATTTCCAATTCGATCAAAATTATGGTAGGTCACGACCGGTGACCGGTTATTAACCGATGCTCCCGGTTTTCGGTTTTTGGCCCAAAAAGCCGGGTTCGATTAGGTTAAATGATTCAATTTGATTAAATTTCCTAATCAGTCAAAAAAGCCACTGATAGTTAATTTAAATTGGGAAGCCTATGTATTTTTGCCAAATCATTTAAAGTGTGCTTATGCCGGAAGCTTTTTAAATATATAACCCTTGGGCCCTACAGTAAATTATCGATTTTTTTACCCTACAGTACATTTACAATTTTAAAGTCAAGTTTTTGTCCTAGTATTTTTTTTTTTTTACAATTTTCACACTCTTCTCTTTGTGCTTATGCCAAAAGCTTTTTAAATCGTTAACTATGGGGCCGTGCCGTAAATTTCGAATTTTTTTTTCTACCCTACAGTACATTTACAAATATTTTATTTTATTTTTTTGTGTTTTTTTTGACAATTTTCACACTCTCTCGCCATTGTTCTTCTCCAATTTTTACACTTCGCCAAAAATGTTTCGTCGTTTTCATTTCTTCGACATCAATCTTCGGGTTTTTTTCTTTCGTTCTTCGTTTTCCCAATTTTCTTATCAGGGCCCAATCATTTTTGACGACAATCATTCTCCTCAACTTATCATTTGTCATTTTATCATTTGGTTTTTGTCAAAATTTGCAAAAATCGCAAAAATTTGAGTGCTTTTCGTCCTCAATTGATGGCAAAAAGTGTTCAAAAGACACTTTTTTGATAAACATTTGGCAAAAAGTCATGAGACTAATTAATTGTTGTAACTAATTGGAGTAAGAGCAATTGCAAAAATTCATTTAAAAAAAAATCAAAAATTAGGTAATTAGAAAATCAGACAGAACCGGACAATTGGACACTTTTTGCCAATCGGACAAATGTACAAATTTAAATTTTATTTTTTATTTTAATGGGATACTGTAAAAATTGACAAACTTGAAAAGAAAAAAAAATTGGCCAGCGAGAAAAAGGATCATAGTAAAATTGGCGTTAAAATTTATTAATTAGACAAATGGTCAACGCCATAAGTCAATTATCAAATTCAAAATAATTCAAATCTGTTGATATTAATTTGACCAATTAGATAAATAACACTCGAAAAGTTAATCTTTAAAGCGCAAATGTCCGAATTTCATTGGGGGCGAAATGTCCGATTTTCACTGAAGGGCAATTGTCTGGGGCGCAAATGTCTGGACACAATTTAAACAGTAAAAATAATACATCAAACTTTTGGTCCCAATTTTATTTTTCATACTTTGGCATTTTGTACCCATTTGGCACCGCTTTTTCGTCTTTTAAAAGTGCACTTCCATCATTCATCATCATCATCATCATCAGTTGTTCAAAAACAGCGTCCCCTGCCCCACGCCCCGACATTTCTTGGCGTTTTGCGCTGCTTGGGCGAGCGATGGGACGGGGACTGATCAAGTGATCAAATCGCATATTTCAACGAAATTCTGGGTACACAATTTTTGTTGGGGAAAACGCCAAGGAAACGCCAAAAAAAAAAAAAAAGAATTGAGGCACGTGATGGGCGTGAAAATGTGCGATGGAATTTAGGAAAAATTTGATACATACTTATTTGTTAGCACAACCGCAGCTGGATCACAAACAAAATAATGCACACCATCACAGCACATCAAAATTTTATCAGTAAATTTTAACATGGTCGGTCATTAATTGTCCTCGACTAATGGGGGGAGTTTAATTACCGTTAATTACCCGCCGCATGACTTTTTGGCCAAATTATCAAAGCGCCAAATGAAATGAAACACTTTCTAACAATGGTTGTGATTAATGGGTGGATATGTAATGTGAAAAGTGGTAAACTGATAATGATGATAGAGGGGACAAAGAAAAGAAAAAAAAAGAAAAATGCAAAAAGCGATTGGACAAAATTAAAATTCAATCAAAAATTCAATGTAAATGATTAGGATTACCGAAATCCAATCCTAAAAAGTATCAAACCCAAAATTGATCAGATCAGACAATTGGAACTCATTCAACATTGAGCCCAATTGATCAAAGATATCCGAAACTAATCAGGCATTAAGGAAACATTTTAATTTTGATTAAAATCTCGAACAGTTGTATTTCAATAAATTAAATCCATCTCTGATCGGATTATCGAAATCCAATCAGGGATTATCAGGGAAATTTAGGCGCTGTAGTCCGTACAAATCAATCAGGATAAAAAATTTTTTTATTAAAAATGCCGGACAATTGTGTTCGAATCAATTAAATTCAAAATCTAATCTGATTAACGAAATCCAAACAGCAGGGATTATCAGAGAAATTTAGGGGCCTTATTTATACCGTAACGGGAAACTGATCACATTTTCCTAGGCTTTTGGTGGCACGTGCACATATGTTATTTGTTATAATTGCCGTTGAAACGATGTCATTGGAAAATGAGTGTTTGACCAAATTGCCCTGAACTGTTTCTCTTTTCTGATCAGAGTGACATGACGTCATTGTTTTTGGTCAAGGCGAACAGCAGAAAAAGAAGCGCAAATGATTGGAGAAGAAATTGAGAAATTAAACGGGGAGAACACAGAATGAACATTTGCCTAGTAAGAAGAAATGATCAAAAAAAAATGTTGAGGCAGATGACATCATTTTATTGTATAAAAAATGATTAGAAAAACCTGTGATTGATTGGGTGAATGGATTGGTATAATAATGGCATCCAATTATATGCAACGTATTTCCATATGCATATTTGTGCATATGCGCGATTTATATGCATATTTTGGCATTTTTTCCAAAAAAAAATCCTCTATTAAAACGGACCCTCTATAGAGCAGCCCTTTGACCTAAGGATGGACCGAAAAATTCTCAAAAAAAACTTTATTGGGTGGTATTTTCTCATAAATATTAACAAAAAATAAGAAGTTCAAAAAATCTCATTTTCTACAAAATTAATAAATTTTAGGTTTATTTTATGTTTATTAAATAATTTTTCAAATATAATTAGCTATTTTCAAGATTTTAAGCTTAAATTAAAGAATTTTAAGAAATTTTGAGAAATTTTCCCTCAATTTGGAAAACTTGGGCTTTCCATTAATGAACCCCCACCGATCGATCACCTAAATTACTGATCACCACACCAACACCATACAGCCGCTAATCCATTTCAATATATTGCCAGATCGCCGGTGCCAATGCCATTGGGGAGACAAATGCCGTTGCCGCCGCCGCTGATGCGCCAAATCGGCGCCCTTTTTTGGACGTTTATCTCCGCGTTGAGCCGGTCGACGACTTTTGTGGCGCGCTGCGCTGCAACATCAGCTACGCCATCCTGTTGACCAACATGCAGAACAAGTTCGACCTGCACTCGCTGATGTTACAGGGCAAGAGAATTTTAAAAAATTTAATTTCTTTTTTTGGCATGAGTCCAAAAAATTCAAAAATTAAGAATTAAACGTTTCTTTTCAATCAATCAATCATTTATACGCAAAAGCGTGACGCCGAAAATTAAAGAAATAATGCAATAATATCAAAACTAGGATTGCACCCCCGACCCCGCCCCGACCCCGAAAATATGTAATAAAATATGTTCTAAAAAATGCAGGAATATGTGCTAAAAATCCCAAAAAATGCCAAAATATGTGCCAACCTCCGAAATATGTGCGATATGTTTTTATGTGCCAAAATGCCAAAATATGTGTTTTTATATTTTTATAGCTTGCTCTAAATCAAAAATTGTTCGTAGAAAATACGTTTTTTGGGCTTCTCTCGTCATAACTAAGCCGCAAAAAAATATGTAAAAGCATAAAAATCCCAGCTCTAGTGATTACCTGTTCAAAAATAGAGCTTAAATTTCAAAATCCGCCCGGCACCGCCGACCCCTCAAAAAAAAACTTTTTTTTCTTAAAAAATTAGCCCTAAATCCCAATTTTGGTCCTTTTTTATATACAAAATCTGTTAACAATACCATTAAAATTACAAAATTTTCCCCTGCGGCGCCTATCGGCGCCGCAGGCCCCACTTTCTCCTCAAAAGTCTTTGGGAAAAGCGTGCCGCGAAAAAATGTTTTGAAAAGCAAAAAAAAAAAAGTGATCAAAATCAATCTCACTGATCAT
The DNA here is from genome assembly GCA_004148225.2 of Heterodera glycines. NCBI lineage: Eukaryota > Metazoa > Nematoda > Chromadorea > Rhabditida > Heteroderidae > Heterodera > Heterodera glycines. The sequence goes on from CP049713.1 coordinate 1,150,848, forward strand.
GAAATAATTTAATGATTATTAAGATTAAAATTTTTTGAATTTTTTGCTTGTATAATTTTTTTTTAACGGAAAATTGAAAAACCCCGAACCCCGACCCCGAACGATTTTGTCAATCCCGACCCCGACCCCGACCTTGCTGACCACGACAACCCCGAACCCCGACTTTTCCAACCCCGACAGTCGGGGGTGCAACCCTAATCAAAACAATCAATTGGTCACTTTTGGAATTGGGATGGCAAAGAAATCAACAATTTCAGATCAGATCTTTCAAAGAAGTTTGGCAAACTCATTTGAACTTAGTAATCTCGTCTCTTTAGGTAAAAGTCTATAGAGACGAGAGGTTCGAATAAAGAACGAATTATAATCTAGGCATTGGTTGAGCAATACCGTATATGCTCTAATTATAGCCCATGGGGGGGATTATTTTTCAACCTCCTCAGAAAAGGGGGGATAATTAGAGACTGGGGGATTATGATAGAGGGATTATTTTTCAAAACACCTCGTAGACTGGGGGATAATTGGAGACTGCGGGATTAATAGAGACTGGGCTATAATTAGAGCATATACGGTAAGCTGTTCTTATAATGAATTCGTTTTTTACAGGGTTTTTGTAAGGATTCGTTGTTTAGTAAATTTATTTTACCTAAAAATTATTTCATGAAAAAGTTTGAAGTCCGTTTTTAACACCTACGACTCTCAAGCGACTTTTGATCATAAATGTTTAACAATTCAGCATAATTAGGTGGATATCAACAGTATAATTGTTACGTCTAAATATTACTTTCAAAAAAGTTTTTTGGACATTCTCCAATTTTTCTATATCCTTTTTAAAATATTTTGGAAAAGGTCCATAATTTGTTTTTAATTATTTGTAATTAAATTCCTTGGAGTTAATTTGTTTTGTTGACATATGTCCGTTTGAATCAGGGCTGCACGCAACTGGATAAGACTAATTTTTCAAAAAACCAACCAAATTTTGCATTCTTTATATCTTTCAGTAGCCTAATTTCTATAAATGTGCAAAATTTCAAAATAATTCATTATGTATCAAAAAAATTATATCCGAAAAAACTCTGCTTTTTTAAGTTAGTATTTCTATAAAATTTCAGAAAATTGAGTTGAAAATTTCAAATAAAAATAATTTAATTTTCATCTGAAATATTTGTTCAGACACAAAAAATATGCAAAATATATTTTTACCTTAAATTTATTTCAATTCTTTTTTCTTTTTCTTTTTTTTGTAATTTTTACTTTAATTTCATCATTTTGCAGATGGCCATATGCCGCGCCGGTCCCAAGAGAATGGCCAACCGCCGGTGGGCGGCTTTTTCTTTGAGGATAACACTGTGGTACGGCTCAGCGACGAGCTGAGGACAAAGCGTGGCAAAATCTATCTGGGCCTGATGTTGTTCGACTTGCCCGACGACATTCAGGGTCCAAAAAATTTTAAAAATTTTGCCCGATAATTGTTGGGACTCATTTTGAAAAAGAGGTCCAGCGATAACTTAAAATTAGGGTTAAGCCCCGAGCCCTCGGGGGGGGGGGCAAAATGTCGGGGGCCGGGGACCGTCGGGGGGAGACATGTCGGGGGTCGGGTCGGGGAATTGGCCAAAAATGTCGGGGGTCGGGGTCGGGGCTTAACCCTACTTAAAATTGTGTATTTAAATTTTTTTTTAACCAGAAATCTGATTTAAATGTTGTATATATCTAAATATTTTATATTTAATTAATATTTTAAATTAATTATAAATAATTTAAAAATATATATTTACGAACCGAAAAAATGTATTATTTTTAAATTTAATGGAAAAAAGATTTGTCATTTAAAGTAAAAAAACAGAACAAAATTGATTAATTATCTAATTACTAATTATTAAACCAATTAATTAATTTCGTTAATGACAATGGTGTGAGAAAATGGCGCTGAATTTAAACTAAAATTTGAAAAAAATATATAAAATTTTGATTGCAAATTTGCAGATTATTTGGTGGTGGAAGTGACAAATGTGATCAGAACGGGCAGACGGGTGAAGACGGAGTTCAGTTCGGACACCGTTCGAATTGGAGTTCAGGTGATCGGATTTAGAGGATTTTCGGAATTTGTCGACTTTTTTGGGGCTCGATTTCGGGTTTTTTTAATCCTTTCTCAGGTCTCGGTTCTAGCGCTAATTTGATAATTTTGCAAAATAAAAATTTTTTGGCAAAATTTGAAAGATTTTTAATGCCGGGGTGAGGCAGTGCCAAGAAATGTTTTCTAACCCTCCCAAAAAATTGCAGTTAATTTTTCAAATTTCATCCCCTTTCCCGTCCAAAAAAAATGTATTGCCACAATTTTAAAAATTTTTAATGCCGAAAAGTGGCGAGGGGGGAGGGGCGATGGGAGACAGTGCCAAGAAAAGTTCCCAGTCCCAAAAAAATTATTTTTTTTATTTTAGGTTTATCGCCGCAACGAAGCCGCTTCATCCGCTCTCGACCAATCGTCATCAATCAGTGATCTACAAACACAACAACGATCTTCATCATCATCATCATCGTTAGCGTCAATTACGAGGGCACGGGCATTGGTCAGCAATGGCAAAAATGTTGAAAAACGGCATCATAATCAGCAGGAGGAGGAGGAGGAGGAAGAACAGGGACAGCTAAAGCGGCCACTAATTGAGCAGGGACAGGGCCAAAAAAGGTGCCGCCATTAGTTAATTAGCGAGCATTAAAAATCATTAAAAATTGGTACTCCCTCCAAGACTTCCCTCACCCAGATTTTCCAAATATTGCGCTAAATTTTTCAAAAATCAACACAAGTAGCATGAATTTTCACAATGCTTTCAGTGAGCTCAGCTCATCCGCTGATGCTGCAGAAGCTGACAGCTTCTCAGCCGTGGTCATTGGCACGGATGACAGCGGCAAAATGCCGATGACTGAAAAACAGGAGACGGCACCAAAATGTGCCACAAATGTTGCGGCACGGAGTTGCGCATGTTGTGAGCATGTCACCGTGCGCAAAATTCGGCTGGACGACGAAGGTGCAAACGCATAGCCACCAAGGACCAAGAGCCAAAAAAATCGCAATTTTTAACTAAGTCTCGGCCTGGACTTGGGCCTGGGATTTTTCCTGGATTTTTGGCAATATGGATTTTTTCTTGATCCAGGCCCAGGCCATTTTTAGCAACTTGAATTTTCCCTTGAGCTGGATTTTTCTAGATTTTTCCCAGAGAAATGCAGGTCCATGTCAAATACGAAAAAAAAAGAAACAGGTCCAGGTAATGCATTAAAAAACCTTGATTTCCTGGAATAATATTTGAGAATTTGTTATTTTAAAATGACCGCTTTTTTATTTGTATTAACCAAAAAAGATTTAAATTTAAATAAGGTTCAGGTGAACAGGCAATTCAGGTTTAAGTTTTTCTAAATGCCAAGCTCTTTTTTTACACATTTTCAGAAAAAATATTTTAGAAGAAACGAAAAATTTTTTTAGGGCTTAAAAAATAATTTTATTTTTAAATAAAAGAAAATGCTTTTCTTAATCCATGCCGGCCATTTCAGTGTGCGTGAATGTGACTTATTTGCCCACCAAAATTGGCGTCCGATTGGCCGTGTCGGTAGATGGCCATGTGTACTATTCCAAGGATTTGGCAGGTCCCTATGATGAATGAATGCCTAATGATGCATTTAAATTTTTTAAAACGCATACAATAATGCTCTGACCGTAATCCTGCAGAATTCATTTCCATAGTCTTACAGTACCCTCAAAAAAATGGCTGGAATTTTTCCTATTTGTTACAGTACCCTGTGGAATTTTGATGGTCAATGACAGTTTGTAGTAATTTAAAAAAAATGCATTTTTTAAGAGTTAAAAATTTTATATTTTTTTGAAGAAATTTGATTGGAAATCTTTGAATTTTCAAGAAAAATTGTTTAAAATAAAAAACAAATTAATTTGCCCAATTAGTGTTCAACCCGGAGTCGGCCTGCTTTGAAGTGCCCGAGATGCGCGAGTACGCGAGCATTTGCATCAATTTGTACAATGTTTGTGGCCCCCCAAATTTGACAAATTTTGAACAAAAATGGTCTTACATTTTAAGATGGAACTCAAAAACAACAAGCTGACCGGTTGCGCAAAGGTGAGAAGAGAATTTGGGAGATTGGGCAAAAATTTAGCCAAATTTTTGAAATTTTGAAAATATGGGGACAGAAGGGAAAATTTAACAAAAATCTTGAAATTTAATGAAAATATGGGCATGAAAATTAGCCAAATTTTTTGAAATTTGTGAAAAATATGGGCACACACCCATATACGGTAACCACTTCAAACGTGCACAGGCATTACGGTAGTAGTACAGTAGAAAAACGGAAAATTTAGTAAATTAATGCTCAGAAGGGGGTTAAGTTTATTAATTAGACAATTTTTATTTTTTATTTTTAAGATATAAAACATCTTTTCTGTTTACATAGAAATTTCTATACAAAAAAATATATGGCAGTTCTAAAAAGCAAAAAAGCGGGATTTTACAAAAAGAAATTTTTTTAAATTTTTGCATAACTTTTTTTTTTGTTGTCCTATGAAATGATTTGAAAATATGCATTGAAATAAAAAAAAGATGCCCGAAGAACAATTTATATGTTTATAAAAAAAACAGTTCCACCAAAAATAACGTATGACCCTACGTACTGTACCTTTTCAAATCATTATACTAAAATTATTAAAGCTGCTTATTTAAGGATTCGCAATATTGCCAAAATTTTAAAAACCCGCTCTATACGTATTTGGACCAAAGTATTCAAGACATACATTCGTCCTCTTTTAGAATATGCGCCCGAAATTTGGAATCCGACATACAAAAAAGATATAAATAAATTGGAAAGATGCCAAAAATATTTTACAAAAATTGCTTTATTTAAATGTAGGCTTCCGTATATACCTTACGAACAAAGACTTGATTTATTCAAACTTCAAACTTTAGAAGAAAGGAGAAAAACAATTGATTTAGTTCAGGCATTCAAAATCATCAATGGTCTCACTCATCTTAAAAAAGACATATTCCCCCAATTTTCTGGTCACATCCCTTACAATCTTAGACGTAAAGTTGTGTTAAAACCACAATCCAGTAAAACTTCAAATTCTTTTATCAACAGAACGGCCTTAATATGGTCTAAACTCAACAAAGATATAACAGATGCTCCATCTGTTGACAGTTTCAAAAAACGAATAAATAAATGGATTGAGTTAAACGAAAATTTAGTCTGTAAAAGAGCTCCTTGGACTTGATATTACTTTACTAAAATCTAACGTGTAAGTGGTCACCCCTTCGTTGGATATTTTTATTTCTTCTGAATAAATAAAATAAATAAATAAATGAAAATCCATGGCATATTTTAAACACACAAATTCCACGTTTAGTTGGAGGCCATCCTGCTGCATTTGAGGGTCGCCCAGCACAAAATTGGCTGCTTCAGCATACCGATTTGAGAGGAGCTTTGTTTATTACAAAAAAAAACAGTACAAAAAAGAATACCGTATGCCACCCAGCTGATAATACAGTATGGAATCCAAAATACAAATAGCACTCTTAACGTATTGATTCTTCTGTGATCTTTTTGAGCCCCCATCAATTCGACATATGACGTCATTGTACAAATTCCTCCCCCCTCTAATTAATTGTTCAATTATTCTACCATCTTATGCAGAGCAGTGCTCGTAAGTGTGCTCATTTTTTGAGTGTGAAAAAAGCCAAAAGTGCTGATTTTTGAGGTTTCGACATAATTTTTGAAAAAATATAATTTTTTGCAACAAATCTCATTAAAAAATTTTCTTTTTTGCGGCAATGCCAATGGGCGCCACCGAATGCCATAGCCAAAAATCCCAAAGTTGGCTAGAGTTGAAGAAAATCTATTATTTAATTTCAATTAATGCGCCTATCGGCGGCGACGCCTCCTTTTTTCCTTAAATTTTTTGTTTTACTAGCACGCCAAAAAAGGGGCATGAAAAGAAAAATAAATTAGCCAATTATTTTTTAAGCAATTTTAAAATTAAAAAAAAACACAGAATTTTGTCTTATTAAATTCCAAATCCGTTTGTTCTGGGTTTTGAAAAATTTACTTATGAGCTTTGCTCTTTTTCTCATTGTATGCCATCAAAATTTACATTTTCATTTTTTTCTCATTTGTGTGCTGCTCAATATTCCCGAAATAAAGAGAGAAAGAGTTGATGTCAAGACCAATTGAGAGATTCGAAGCCCACGTTTGGTCGAGAGGAAGAAAAATGGCGAAGAATAAAAAAAACATGCTCATACCTTTTACCGTATTCCCTGAAATAAAGCCCCCGGGGCGCTTTATTTTTCATCCCCCCCCTCAAAAGGGGAGGGGGGGGGCTTTATTTGAGGGGGAGGGACACTAATTCAGGGGATCGTATGATAGGAATAGAGCCCCGGCACGGGACGAGATTCTGCGCGGGATTTTGCGGGATCACAGCCCACAAATTTTCGGCTTTGATTCTTAGAAATTTGAAGTTGTCCTTGGTTTCAATGATGTCCTTTCAAATCGGTATTTATTTCATTAAATTAAAAAAATTTTGAGTCAACTCTAAATCTAAACAAAGCTCATTAAGTCTCGAATGTTTCAGCATTTTTTAAAAAGCACCAAAATGAGCATTTTTAATGAATTCTGATAAAATGTTTCCGGATTATTATTTTTTAATTTGTTGTCGAGTTAAAATGAATATATTTTAAGAATTTAAAGAAATTAAAACACAAAAAATCATTAAAATGCCAAAAATTGTACAAACACCAAAAGTGGCACAAAAATTTTCAAATTTTTAAAATTGTTTTTCTTTTTCTATCATAATTTTCGGCGTTCGCTTATGCTTCTTCAAAAATTGCTCCCACTTTTTCGCGGCATTTTCTTTTGCATTTTGGCACTTTTTTCCATTTTTTGCTCAAATTCTCCCCGAAAATGTGTAATTTCCGCATTTTCTCCCCGATTATTAATTGCATAATCCATTAGTTCCGCCTCATTAAGCAACTCAATAAAATAGCCTTCGTCGGCATTTTCGCCTTTTTTACCCAGGCGTTTCCAAATGGCATTCAGCTTTTTGATGGCCTTAATTAGGCTTATAAATAATCCCCCTACATTTACAAATGATGGTTTCAATGCTGGCACTGTTTGTTTGGACACTTCCGAGCATTTGGCTTAATAAATTTAAAATTTTAAGCAATTAAAAAATAATTAATGGAAAATAGCCATGTTTAATACAATTTTTTTTATAAGAATGAACGCTCCTAAATAGCTTTTTAAATTTTTTAATTTGCAAATAAAATTTTTATATTTAAAATAAAAACCAAAAAATAAAAAATAATAATTTTAAAAAACTTTCATTGCGAAAAAAATTTTAAATTTATAAAAAAATTATTATAATTTTCAAAACAAAAATTTTGCTTAATGAACAAGTACTAAAGAAAAAGGTCAGGTTTTGTTACTTAAAGTCGTCAAAATATTTTTATTTTATGAATTATGGTCATAATTAAAAAATTTTTAATTTTTGATTAATTTACTTTGAAATTGTATCGATGTCAAAAAACTAAGAATCAATTTTAAGCTTACGGTATTTTTTTGCCAGGAAAATTTTTAAAAATCTGCACTTTTCTGAGATTTTTTCAATTAAATTTTTTTCGATTTTACCGAAATAAATTCGAAATATTTTTGCCATTTTTTGTTTATAAAAAATGCTATTAATGAGTTTTGCAAATTGGCCCCAAAACAAAATGACCAACTTTCAAAATAGAGCCGGAATAAATATTCGTACAAAATGTCCAAATATTTGCGGTATTTTTTGCAAATTTCTTCGTCAAATTCCTTCCCAATTTTGGCACATTGCCATTTCCTTCTCAGCCTCATCAAACACACAATGCCAAGATGGGCCATATATGTGCCATTTTCAATTTGTTGGTCTGTGGTATTCAAAGACTTTTTTATTAATGTGAAAAATTTCTCAAAATTTGTCGCCTGTCCTTTGATAAATTCGGCTAAAATAGCATCATCAGTCTGAATTTAATTTTTGTTTAAAAAATAAACTATTTTAATTAACAAATTATTTATTTAAAATTCGAGTGAAATGGGAAACATTTTCATTGGCTGACACAAAATTTTAAAAATTTTCGCCGATTTTCAAAAAAAAAAAAAATTGGAGAACAATCTAATTTTCCGAACTTATTAAACCATTAGTTTTTTCTCCGTCGAGACACTTGCTGATGATAATTAGGGGGTACCGTAATTCAGAAGCAAACTGTGCATTTTACAGTAATTTTGTTGACACCGAAATTTTTCGCCCGGTGTGTCAGAGGAGAAAAGTTTTTCAGAATTTTAATGGCTATGCCAAAAATGGTCCTCATTTTTACACTTTTTAAATGGCGCCCAATTTTTGGAAAATTAAAATTTCGGATTTTCAAGCATTTTCTCCAAAAAATCAGGCATTTTATGGCACAAAATGGCCAAAATTTGGGCCACGCCCCTGCCATTCCCACCCATGTGAGTAAATCGTCAAATTTTGAAGCAATAATTATGAAATGCTTGTCCCTTCCGATGTTTCTGGCTCGCATGAATAAAATGCCCGATTGCCGTTCCACCGTTTTTTTTAACATTTTTTCCAAAAATTCATCAAATTTTTTCCGCATTATTTCGTCCACACTTTCATTTGTCTGATCATGATTGGCCACATCAATTGCCAACTGCAAAATCCGTTCATTAATTGGCATTTTCATTTTGTCCTCCTCCAATTTTGGCACTTTTATTTTGTCGTCGTCCTTTGGCATTTTCCTTTTGTCCTCCTCCCATCTTGGGACTTTCTTTTTGTCCTCCTCCAATTTTGGCACTTTCATTTTGTCGTCGTCCAATTTTGCCGATCGATTAAAATAAAAATAATTCATTTTATCCCCATTCAATAAAATTGGGTCAAAATTGCCCCATTTGAAAAATACATTTAATTTCCATTCAAAATTCTCGGCCCAATTTGAATTGAAATAAAATCTCGAGATTCTGGCCATGCAATTCACCACATAAATTAATGGGCCTTCAATTTCAAATTGTTCTCGTCGCTTTTTAAGTACAAATTTTGGCCTCACTATTGGCAATCCGCCGGCATATTCTCTGTACAAATATTCGTACAAAAGGTCCAAAAGTTGGCGATATTTTTGGCATTCTGTCAGTTCATAGTCTCAACAAAGCCGAAGTTGGGTCAACTCAGTCTGGCCAACTCCGTCCCAAAATATATAAGGACGCGTTTCCCGCGTGCTTGAAAGTCTCGCTCTTGAAAAATTTGTGGGTCCTGGGAAAATTTTTTGTAAAAATTATGCAAAAAAAAATGCTATTTTTGAGAATTTTTGGGGGCAAAAATGCAAAGTTGTAAAAATTATTTTAAGAATGCCTTTATTTTTAAATATAAATTTTTAAAATTTCTTGAATTTAATTTTCATCCAAAAATATGTTTAAATAATAGTCATGCTCGAGACCGAACAGAGTCGACCCCGAGACTCGAAGCCGTGACCCAAAAAACCCGATGGTTTCTCGAAGCCAAGACTCTCGAGCATCACTATTAAATAGTAATGTTAAAAACAAAATTTTAAATATTTCAATGTTTGCCATAAGCATTGGGACGGAGTTGGCATTAGACTGAGTTGTCCCATACCCTCAAATTGGTCTCCCATTTTGTCACAGTGCCAATTCTTCACCATAAAATGCAGAATGCCAAGATGGGCCTCATATTTTTGGATTGAATATTTATAGTCATTGGTTTGACTTCCTTTTTGATCGCTTTTCATAAATGCAATTAGTGCGCTGTCGTCAACCTAATTAGCATGAGTTAATTACCCCAATTAATTACTTCTGTTGAGAAACTCACTGATGGCACTGCATTTGAAAATGACAATAAGAAATGATGAATAACAAAAGAAATTGCATATGCATAAATCATCATTTCAATTTTATTTCAGTAAAAATTTATAGGTAAATTAATAAATAATTAGTGAAATCTTATAGCCATGGCTGGGATTTATTGTTTGTTTTTTTCAGGTAAGTTTAGGCACTTAAACACATTTTATCAACCCAATTTTCGCAAAAGAGTGACTTTTGAACAAAAAAACTATGCTAAAAAAATGAAAAATGAAAAATTTCGCCGAAATAAAAAATTTTCAAATTTATTTAAAACAAAATTTCTATAAAATTTCATATAAAAGGATCATTGATTGTGAGAAAGTTTAAAAAATATCCATAAATGCATTATTTTGGACAATTTTTGGCATTTCAAATTATTGCTTTTTAGTATTTCCGGCTATGAATTATTCAAGAGGCATATACCGACGAAGTAATGAAAAATGAGGCAATGATCGGAATTTTTCGTTTTTTAAGGCTTTCTCATACTTAAAATTTATAATTCTTGGAAAGTAAATTTGTTAAACAAATTGGAAAAATTTCATTTTATTTTAAGAAATTACAGCTAAAAATCACAAAATTAGTCATCTGTTGGACGTTATGTGAATTAATTTTCTAAAATGAGAGGCTTTTGTAAATTTCCATCTCTGAAATTATCGATAAATAAATCAATTTGATGGATCAATTAGAAAAAATAAATAATGACACAATTAAAATGGCTTATATTCGTTATAAAAATGATTAAAAAACGAAGCTATTAGCATTGGGCTTAAGCTGTGCTAAGATTTGTCAGTGGAAGAAGCAATTGGGCGGGCAAAAAACCATGACAGTTCGTTAATATATATTTTTTAATTTTGAATTAAAGCCTTAAATTTTCCTCAAATAAAATAATTTATTTTTTCTACAGTTAAAATTAGTGTGGTACGGGACCGGGACCGGGGAGGGAATTCCCGGTCCTCCGAGGTCCCGGTTCCGATTCCCGGTTCAAAAAAGTATAATTTAAAAATTATGAATTTTTCAATTTATTGAGAAAAAAATTTGTTCTTATTTTTTGAAAAAAATCTATAGGACTTCTGCGGCTTTATTTTGATGAGAAAAAAACTATTTTGGAAGTTGGCCACTAAAATAGTTGTTCTAGTTTGGCGTGTTTTCAATATTTTTTCACTATTCCGATATTTTTGGGAAATTCCTCAACAAAAATACAAGAAAATCAAAAAATACACCCTTAAGAATCGAACAAAAAATTTTTCAAAAAATCACCCCTAAGACCGAGCTTGTAAACCAACAAACTGTAAAACACCCATAAAAATGGGAAAATTTCTCAAAAAATGATCCATCAAATTTTTTTCCTTGACAAAATTTTGGCTTTAAAAAATGTCAATATTTTCTAAGAAAATATCAGAAGGAAGTGTAACCTCATTTGCAACTGAAGCCAGTGAATAAAAAATTTTTTGCTCAATATTTGGCTGAAAATTATGTCACTATTTTGGCATTTTTTTGTCACTTCTTAGTTAATTATTTTGTGATTTTGGTACTTGTCGGTTATCTGAGTCCAGATTTCAAAAAAAAATTTTTGCAAAAAAAATTGTTTTAGGGGTTTTCAGGGTCGGAGAAACCGATTCTGGGCATCTGTTTTGACCCAATTCGAACCCCAAACCCGGATTCGAACAAAAAAGTCAAAATCCATTTTTCAAAAAAATTCACATTTTATACACAAAATCGCTTCACTATGCCACGACGACGACTCGCATAACCAAAAAATGCCACGACGACGGCTCGTATAACAAAAAAAGGCCATGACTCAATTTTGTGTCTAAAATGTGAATTTTTTTGAAAAATTGATTTTGACTTTTTTGTTCGAATCCGGGTTCGGAGTTCGAATTGGGCGAAAATAGATGCCGGAATCGGTTTCTCCGACCCTGAAAACCCCTAAAACAAGTTTATTAAAAAAAAATTTTTTTGAAAATCTGGACGCAGATAACCGACAAGTACCGTGATTTTTTGCCACTAAAAATCCTCGCCATATTTATGACAAACTTTTTTTCAGAAAATCTAATTTTGCGAAATCGAATGCTTACAAAATTTAAAAAATTTGTTTTGCTTTTGCCACTTTTCGCCCACATAACTTAGCGCCCGCAAAATGCTTTTCCTAATTTGTTATTTTACCTTTTATTGAAAATTTGACAGAATAAAGGAAGAAATTTTAAGAAATTTGTCTACACAAAAACAAAAAATAAAAACAAAAAATTCTTTTTTTAGCAAAAAACGTTTAACAAAATCGTCAGCGCCATAATCGAAAAAGGCTTCCAAACGCTATTGGAAAGCCAACAAATTTTGGCATCTAATTAACGAGGCCAAACGACGGATCTGGCCCACTACAACAATGATCGTGTGACGACTGAACATGAAGACGCCCACTCAATTTCAGCATGGCTCATCACAAACGTCAAATTTCAAATGGTATGAGGCAAGGGCGTAGCCAGAGCCTTGGCTTTGGGGGGGGGGGCTGAAGTCAAAAATTCGATTTTTAGGGGGTGTAGTTTTGGTTTTTTGAAATCCCGAATTATGGGGTGTATTTTACAAAATTTTTCGCCAAAAAATTAATATTTTTTGCCGTTTTGGCCTCCATTTTTCAAAAAATGATAAAATGGGGGTCCGGCGGTGCCGATAGGCGCCGCCGGAAAAATTTTTTGAGTATTTTAATGCAATTTTGTTAAGAAAATTGCTTAAAATTTCAAAAAAATTTACTGAAAATTTTTACTTTTTGGGTTTCGGGGGGGGGGGCTTTAGCCCCCTCAGCCCCCCCCCTGCCTACGCCCTTGGTATGAGGTTAGTTTTTGGGATTACTTTTTTTAATACACCAACGGCACCGGCAAATGGTTTTATTGTTAAAATTGGCGTTTTAACTCTCAAATTTAAAGTGCCGATAAACGACCAAACGTGTGTTACAATAGACAATTGCTTAAAAACGGAACCCTGTGTGGTCGGTTATTTTGAGATATTTTTTATTTCTAATTTTTTTTTGAAAATTCAAAAATCACGCAATTTTGCGCTGGATCACGGATTTTAAATTAAAGGTCTTTTTGGCTTAAATGTGTAATAATCAAAAAATCAATCACCGGACCATCATTGAAAAAGGTGTACATAAAGCGGAAAGTTGCGAATTTAAGGCGACGATCATCCCAAAGAAAGGGGAGTACGACGGCTGCACCTTCACCACAGGACCCAAGCGCTACAAAAGAAGCGAACTGAAGAACATTCTCATCATGACGGTTGCAGCAAAAGTGGCCGAAGAAATGTTGATGGACAAGTCAATGGGTCACGTGGCAGATAAGGTGGGGTGACAAGAAATTACCGGAAAAATTAATTTAATGCTTGAAATAGTGATCAATGAGTGAAAACGGGAAATGAAAAATTTTGAAATTTTTTTTTGCTAACGACTCTTTCTAAAATTTAAAATGAATTCTGTTTTTCAAAATTTTTTAAAAATTGCTGAAAACTTCAATTTTTTCCTGTTCCTCCAAAAATTATAAGAAAAAACGCACCGCGAAAAAGTGGTTTGAAAACAATCAAACAAACAAAAATTTCGTCGATCCGGGCCCCAAAACGTGGTTTAAAAAAAATTCTGAGCCATTTATTGTATGTTAGGAATTAAAACAAAAGTTTTTTAAGCATTTTTGGTTTTTCCAAATATGAACAAGTGCACCCAAACAAGGAATGGTACGAAGATGAGGCCGCCGATTGGGATGGTGAAGATGAGGAAGAAGATGGAGGGTGTTGGATGGGAAGAAGACGATAATGAAAGTGTCATTTCGTTTGTGACCAAACGAAGGCTGCAAGCAAATGCCGAATATTCTGTGACCATGTAATTGTATTTTATGCGTTCTGTTGTTATTAATTTTTTTATGTAATATTGTTATTTTTGTGTAGGAACAGCAAAGCTGTTCGGTGCCGAGCGGCCTCGGTCGAGGGTACGCGAACAGTGGCAATGTTCCAATGTTGTTAATTGTATTTTTGTTTTAAAAATAAAGTCTATTCGCTATAATAATAATCTACGGCCTTATTAATTGACATCCCCGAGAGGGGGGGGGGGAGAGGGAGAAACGCTTCCATTTGGGGACCGGAATCGCAATAAATTTAAGGCAGAAGTTTGTTTCCTGAAATTTTTCTTTTTTTCTTTGGAATTTTCTTTTAAAATTTTTCTTAATTTTTTTTTTTTGAAAATTTTCTAATGGTGGGGATGAGGGATTAACTGTAGGGACTTGTCCTGGTAGTGAATATTTTTTGAATTTTAAAGAATTTCTTGTTCAATCATAAAAAATTGGTGTCTGTCCCGCATGTACCAGCTTCAAAATGATTTGTTTACTCTTTTTTTTTTGCTACTTCTAATTTAAATGTGATAATATTGTTGCCTTAGAGAAGCCAATGAAAATTCAAAATAGTGAAGGACAGCAGAGACCGAGAAATTGAGTTTTTTCAAAAATTTCCAAAAAACTTTCTTGAAAAAAGTGGAATAAAAAAAATTAGATTTCTTTGAAGAATGTTGCACCTAAAAATGGGACCGCTTGCTATCTTTTCTAGGCCCTAATATCACTGTGAAACCCATGTTGTGATTTTTTTTTGGGGGGGGGCGAGGGCGAGTGTGAAGCCGGCGGGGTACCGAATCGGCTAGGGTGGACGGTACCCGATCCGGCGGGGCAGCATCCAAACCCGGTCATTTATCCTCCTTAATCCGTCCCTTTCCCAATGTAATTTAGTAATTTTTCAGCTATTTTTTTGAAAAAATAAATTTTCTGCTAACAGTCAAAATTTGCAAAACTTAAAATTTATTGGGGATTTTCCCTTGTAAAAATATAAGAGCCGATCTCGAGTTAGAAAAGAAACTTTCAAAAAACAAAAGAGAATTCGATAGAAAAGACCAAAAAATTCACTTAAGCAAAATTTCAATAAAATTGGTCAATAGGAAAAATTTTTTTCCAAGGGCAAACATTTCAATAATTTTAATACTTTTTTTAGCAAAGTCCACAATTTAAGGCCAAACCAAATAAAATTTACAATATTCTCCAGAATTTTCCCTTCAAAATGAGCATAAAATGGTTTTATTTGCTCTAGTATTCACCAGGTTATAAGCTAAAAAAATTTCATAAAATTGTCGATGTTGTACCTAAACAACGCTTTTTGAATATGATTTTTTATTGCCACGAAAACTTTTATTAATGAAAAAATAATTCTGCCTTCTTCTTTAAAAGAAGAAATTGAAATTAACACACAACATAGGGAGGACTTGAACCTGGGACCCCCTTTTTGGTGACTAACTCACAGACCACTAAGACGGAAAATCCAACTTAATTGTACTTGGAGCCCAAAATTGAATCGCCGTGTAGATGGTATCCATCCGATTTCGTCACTCGTCATTTAATTAATAAAAAGTGAAATTGCAAAATCAAAAATTATGTGAATTTTTAGACAAAAAATTTTTAATTTGGAATTTAACAAAATGGAATAAACAAAATGAAAATTTTCTTCACAACCTTCGTAGAGTGTGCTGGCTGCTCTCAAAAATTAAGTAAATACAAGAAAAAGTCAAATAATCAGGTCAATTAGTGTGCCATTAATTCCTTATTGCAAAATAAGGACACCAAGCCAAAAGCAAGGACTTTTCAAGGGCTGTCGTTCATCAAAAAATGCCAATTTTTGAAATTTCTAAAACAATTTTTCCGAATAATTCACGAGATGTGTGTGGCAAATGGCAACACTGATCAGATAACAAAAGGGGAGATCAATGGTAAATTAAATGGTAATTGCAATGACAAATTAGGGAGTAATTAAAATATAAAAATAGGACTAGAAAAAATTAACAAATTTGTGGTAATATTGAAAAAAACAAAACATGAAAAATGGCAAAAAATTGTCGTCCATCTCCATTTGCAGAAGAAGGGCATTTCAATAACGAGTCGAAATGCTGTGGTATTACGGTATCCTACTGTAAATCAAAAACAGTACCAATTCAATACAGTAATTATGGAACAAAAAAATGAAAATAAAATATGACATTTATGTACAACATGAGATCGTCAGATTCTCCATCATCAGCTTTGTATAATAATAATACATAATGAAGATTTTGAGAATGAATGATTGGTGAGAAGTTTTTCTTGGAAATTCCCTAAATAAATTTGTTATGTGTCAAAAATGTCCCAAAAAATCACAGAAATTGGCATTTTGCGATTTTTTTTTCAGCGGTGCCAAAAACCTGAAAGATTCCAATTCATTTTTTATAACTGTTTAAAATAATTTAATTAAAATTGCATTTCGGGTCCCGCTGCTGGATCGAAAGTCAAAATTTTTCGCGGGACAGAGTCTGCGGGATTAATCTCACACAAAATCCTGCATTTAAGATTTATGGGATCCCGTGAAAATATTTCTAGATTAAGGAGAGGGGCCAGGAAAATTTTCATAAATTTTGGTATGAAATTTGCGATGAATAATTTTTTTAATTTAAGAATTTTATTTTTGGGCCGTGCAAATTCAGCTTTGAAATGCACGGCCTAACAATAAGCATGGAATGTGCCGCGAAGTGTGAAGGGTGAA
This sequence comes from Heterodera glycines, assembly GCA_004148225.2. NCBI lineage: Eukaryota > Metazoa > Nematoda > Chromadorea > Rhabditida > Heteroderidae > Heterodera > Heterodera glycines. The sequence goes on from CP049713.1 coordinate 1,167,354, forward strand.
AAAAAAAACAGCGAGAAATAAATGTGAAAATGAAATAGAGAGATGCTCGAGAGTCAAAATTTTACAAAATTCGGAATTCTCGAGAGTGGGAACCCTAGAAAATTGATTAATTCTCGGCTCGAGAACCTGAATTAATCGAGAAACTCAAGAATCATTAATAAAGATGGAACAACAAAACGTCAGACGGGGACTGTGTCGAGAAAGCTTATCTCGAGAACGGATTTGTTGCCATTTTTGGATTTAATTTCCAAATAAACTGATCAATTAATTGATTAAAAGTGCTTTGATCACTCAAAAATTTTTATATAAACACAGTCATTCTTTACATTCTCGACAATTTTGTCTCGTCTGACATTTTGTTAATATTTGCACAATTGACTACTTTTAAGAAAATAAATTCCATAATAAAATTAAAATTTTCGAATTAGAAAATATTGAAATTCCTGACTGATCGGAACAACAAATTATGTGGTGTAAATGTGTGAACAAATTCAGCACAGTTCGCTCCGAATAGCGATCGGCTGATGGGCGGCAACATCAATAGGTTCTGGAAATTAATTTTTTTTTTTGTTAAATTTTAATTTTAATTTGTCTAAAAATTTTTTTTAAATATTTAAAAAAAAACAAAAGTGGACACGCATTGGTTGACCAACCTCAATCAAATAGTAGGACTGCAACAGCACACGACGCAACGCAAAGTTTGGAGACGAACAAAAAAGACAGAACAAATAAAAGAAATAATCAATCAAAAATAATCGATACAACAGCGATATACAGAGTGCGAGAGAGAGAGAGAGCGCAAAATTGAAGGACAGCAGAGAAAAAGAGCAACAAAGAGACTACAAATGTACGGTAATGTAGCGACTAGCAGCAGCAGAACAAAATACGGTAATGAAAACAAACAAAAAGCATGGTAATGTGGAACTAAGTCGGACGAGATGCATTGAGAGTGAGTTATACGGTACTGTTGGGTACTGTTCACTGTAATTGCCAGTGTGAACCCAACTAGGAAATTCATGTCAATAATTGATCAGTTTCTACCATTGCTGGAATGATCACCAAAAATAATTATTCTGATCAGTCCGAAATGGGTTCACATTGGCATAGTAAATAAGTCCAACAAGAATGGGCATACTGTATAACTAGGGGTACCATAAGATACTGTACCCAAGTGGTATAACATAACACATGAATGGGCCAACCATTCATTTCTGATCAACATAGTAAAGGTGGCGCGAGATTCAAACCAAAAAAGGTGAAAAAAGTGCGCAAGGGTAAAATTGTCAAAAAAATAGTTTAATATTTTGGACAAAAAAAATCGGGACAAATTGCCAAATATAAGTAAACCGACAAATGGTCAAAAAGAAAGCAATGCGAAATTTGGCCAAAAGCAGGAAAAATGGCCACATTCAAGAAAATAATAACACACAATATGGTACAAATGGTCAACAAGACAGATGACCAAAAGTGGGACAAATGGTCCAAAAATGTGGGTGAGACAAATCGACAAATAAACGCCAAATTTAAAAAAAATAGTGCGCCAATGCCTTTGCCAGTTTGGCGCCGCCGTCCAACTCAGTACGGACGGTCGCGCGGTCTTTTCAGCTGCACTTTGAGCCGCTTCGTCCCAATTTGGAAGCCGTTCATCGCCTGGATGGCCTGGTGGGCGGATGCCGAGTTGTCATAGGAGACAAAACCTGCACAAATAATGATCGTGATGGCACGGACAATCAACCCAATTCTGCCCGACAATTTTTGGCACAATTAAGCCAAAAAATAGGGGGGAGGAGCAAATTGGCATTATGCCAAAAAATGAGACAAATTGGCTCGCATTGAAAAAGCATAGTTTACGCGAAACACAGAAGGAATATGTACTTGTATAAATGTATATGCACATAAAATTTTCTGATTAAACTCGAAAATGATCAAAATTTGTGATCAAGACCCCGCGAATTGATCAGGGCTAATTAATTTCTTATTGTCGACCATTTGTCCTTGAAAATGATTAGGTAGAAAAACTACTGTTATAACGCATTTTCAAGAGCAGTAAACCAAATTTTCAAGTACAGTTCTTTGCTATTCAAGGACGAGATGATGCCAATTATTAAGCCCAAGTCAGTGGAGAAACAAAAAAGAAATTAACATCATTTTCACCACAATGCCAAAAGGGCATATTTTGAATTCAAATTGATTACAAAAACCCAAATAATATTTGGACCAAAGACTGAAATAAATTTACGGCAGCTAAATTAAACGGCACTTTTCTATGTGCCGAACAGTTTTGACAATTGAACAAAAAAACTGACCAAAACATTTGCTCTGATTGGTGGCACGATCGACAAACACCTGAACAGCGGACACAGAATGAAATAGGCGATAAATTGTCATAAATGCTAATTGTTGCATAATAAATGAGAATTATTACGCATTTAATAATTAAATGACGAATTGTCACACGCATCTTGCCAAATTAGTGGGCTAATTGATATTGCCGAATTAGACTGCTAATTCATATTGCTAATTAGTGGGTTAATTGATGTTGCCTAATTAGAGGGCTAATTGATGTTTCTGATATTGCCTAATTAGAGGTATAATTTCTCCTATTGTTTATCGCAACAAATTCTTTGGCATTCAAATTACCTTTGCGCTGAGCACTTGGCCAAACGGTATGAACATTTGGGCCAGTTTGGCATCGTCAAACTCTTGTGGCAAATGGTAGATGAACAGGTTGCACCCATCCGGGCCCAGCAGTGAGTATTCTTGAAAAGGGAAAAATTGTTGAAATTTTGAAAACCTTAACTTTTATCACTGCTGAGGCTGCCGAATTTTTAATGACTTATATATATATATAATTTTTCATTATTTTAGCCTGAATGTTTTCGTGGTTTTGAAAAAATTTCGAAAAAATTTTTTCATAAAAAGTTGAAAAAAAAGATAAAAATTTTCTAAAAAAAAATCTCAGACTCATTTAATGACCAGAGCAACCCTAGTCGAAGCTGTTGATTAACAGACCGTCTCTCAATGATTGGGCCTGTTGGTATTGCTGTTGTTGTTGCTGTTGGGTCGCGCCGGCGCCAGCAATTGTTGTGATAAGTTGCGGTTGTTGTTGTTGTTGCTGCTGCTGCTGTTGCACTGCTTGCTGTTGTTGGACAAGCAGTGCCGCTTGCTGCAGGGCATAACTGTACATGGCGGCCGCTACAGTAAGAAAAAAAATTACATATATATATATATATACGATAGATTTTGAGCGAGTGTAGAATGACAGAAAGTTGTGATCGAAGAGCAAAAAGCTAAATCTTGGTCAAATCATGCCGGAATAAAAAACGATTCGGCCTGCTCAGATCAAAGATTGCTCAAAAATATAATCAGATCAATGATTTCTGGGAAAGGTGATCAAATTATGGAAATGCTTAAAACAGGACTGATCAGATCAAGTTCTGAAAAGCCCGAGCAAATCATGGAATTGCTTAAAGTTCCCGATCAGAACAATGATTGCTAAAAAATTGATCAGAGCATGAAATATCTTCAAAAGGTCTGATTCGATCAAGGATTGATTGGTGGCACCATCTCACAGAGGCCCGATCAGAACCGAACAAAACTTTCTAGCCCAAAATTCGAGCACAAATCCAACAACATACAGTTGATCTGCTGGTTCTGTTGCTGTTGCTGGTGTTGTTGCTGTTGCGCCATAATTGCCGCGGCAGCGGCCGCCTGCTGTTGTGCCATAAGCGTAGCGGTTGCAGCCGTAGCCGGGTCAACCATGGCACCAGTACCGCCACCACCCATGGCCAGCAACTGCGCGTACGGCGTAACGCCGCTGGTGCCGTTGGCGCCACTGCCGCCAACAATGCCAACCGACGCGCCCGACGGATAGCCGGCTCCACTAGCGGTTGCCGGGTCTCCGGACGCATTGCTGCCGCTCGCTTGCGGCTGCGTACCGGACGCGGAAACGGAAACCGTCTGGTATTCGGCGCCGCATTTGCCACCGCTGACACTGCTAATGAATGAGGGCGTGCCGGTGGCGGCGGAATATTGTTGCGCGGCAGCGGCCTGTTGCTGCAACATTTGAAGAGAATTTGCCGCCACGCTTGGCATCGCGGTTGCGCCCGCATTGAACAAAGCGTTGCCGCCAGCCGTTTGGGTTTGGAATAAGCCGGCGGCCGAAACGGCAGGCAGAAACTGCTTAATTAGGCATGCTTTTTATTCGAGAGTGAAGTTTCTCAAGAAAAATCGCGGTTTCTCTTTCTCGCTCTCTCCCTCTCTCTCCTTTATCTCTCCTCTCGTTCCACTCTACTCACTTCCTCTCTCTCTCCACCTTCCTCTCTCCTCTCTCCTCCACCTCTCTCTCTTCTCTCTCTCTCTCTCCTCCACCTTCTCTCTCTTCCACCTTCGGTCTTTTCTCCCCCCCCCCCACTCACGCTTTACCTGATGAAGCGTGGCCATTGGCAAATAAGCGGCGCCCGGGGTGCCGGCCAGCGCATATGTGGGATTTGTAATCATTGCCGCTTGTTGCGCAGCCATTGAAGCGACAAGCTGGGCCTGTTGTTGCGCTTGGAGCAGCTGGAAGGCATGTGTAAAAACAGTTAAAATAAAAATTTTGAAAATTTCGGCACCGCCAGAAAAGGAAGAAATCATCCCAGGGGAGACAGGGATATGTAAGAAAAAAAAAGGATTTTCCAATTGAAAATTTTGGATTTAATCCTGTTGATATCCATCCAAGACATCCGCCCACATAATTTTTAGTGGAATTTCCTTAACGAAATCACCAAAAATTTCAAAATATTTCTGTAGCAGTTCGTACAATTGGCGCTTTGTTCATTGACTTTATGCACAATATTTTTCTAATTTCGAAAAATAGGAATTTTTCGCATTTTTAAAATAAATAATTTCGCTTTTTTTATTTATTTAATTCAAAAAATTTGAAAAACTTTTTGAATTAAATAATTGAATCACTTGAAGAAAAATCCTCAGATTTTTTTGTAATCCAAAAAAATAGAAAAGTCTCGGACGGCTTTACTGTCTCGTGCCGATTCTCTCGCTCAAGAAACAAGCCAAGGATCACACGCACTGATCCCACCGTCGCCCGTCGCTTACCCCAAGCTGTCCCGCGCTGGTCAACGCGCAACTATTCGCCGCCGCGGTCGGACTGGTGCCGATAAACGGTGTGCCGCCGCCGCCGCCCATCGCAGCGGCCGCCATCGCCGCTGCGGTGCCGGCCGCTGCCATTGTCGCTGGGCATTGGGCAGCCGCCATGCCGGTGGCGGTGGCACCGCCGCCGAACGCCGCCGCGCCGACCAATTGGTTGGCCAACAGCGGATTAAGCATGCCAATTTGGGTGGCCATCTGTTGCATGCGGCGCATCTGGCGCTCCTTCTCCGTGTCCGCCAGCTTCACCGTCAGCGCGCCGGAAGCGCCGCGCATTGTTTGGCTGCCGTTCAGTGTGAGGATGGCACGCTGCGCCTCATGCGCCTGGCCGAACTTGACGAAGGCACAGCCCTGGAAAGGTGTGGGAACTTAGTGACCAAGTTTCAAGACTCTCGACCGGGATGAGGTGACCTCGTTTCGAGAGTCTCGATCGAGCTTTTGCTAGGCTTTTTCTGCCCAGGTGTTTTTGAATTTTTCAATGGTTTTCTGTCTGGCGTGCTCATAATCTCGTGGCACCGCTCATCATATCGTCAAAGCGACACCGACCTTTGATGCACCGTCCGCGGCGCGCAGTACAGTGATCTCCTCAATGTGGCCAAACGGTTGGAACATTGCGCGCACGTCCTCCTCCCCGTACTGCTTGGACAGCATGCCAACCTTTGAAATGAAGCAATTAAACAATTATTGCATTGCCCACCCTTTTTATAGGGGACATTTTCAGAGAGCTGAGGCTATTGTAAGTGTTTTACAAGGACGTCCTTGTTAATCATAAGAATTCTTGCTTGAGGGAAAGTAAGTTATCAATTTGTTCGCTCATGTGGCAACGGAAATGTCCTTCCTTTCAAGGACAAATTTAATGGTAAACCGGAGGCTAACGGTTTATCAAGGACGCCTTTGTAAATCATTAAAATCCTTTCTTTTCAATAAGATCAACTTTAAATGAAGCGCTAATTAATGGGAATGCAAATATCATTGATTTCAAGGACAAATTTATATGGTAAAGCGAATGCTAACAATTAGCAGTCAAGGACAAAAAAACTCACAAACAATTTCCTGTCCTCATGCTTTGGCGAGCTGCTTCTGCTGTCCGTGTCCGCCGGCTTCACCTGCATGGCCCGGTTCATCTGAGAAGGGTGGCGGGAAAACGCATTTAATTGGCTAATTAACGGGGAGAGTGGAGGGTGTTCATGACAGTTCTCATACTCGTAGTTTTTTTTAATCCGAAATTATTTTTTCTTATAAATGCCATGAAAAATTTGAAACAAGTATTTAAATGCCAAAAACTTGACGATAATTTTATTTTTTCAAAAAAAAATTTCTCTCGTTTACCCCCGGAAGCGTTTTCCGATCGTGTAGTGCCGCCTGGCATTTCAGCGCACTTTCCCGATGGCAATAGGTCAGAAAGGCACAGCCCTAAACAGAAAATGTGATATGGCTATTGGCACATTACCGGCTACAGTAACACTTGTCGGATTTTTTAGTTACCGTATACCTTGTTCAGTGAAAAGAATTCTTGTTGGACTACAATAAGCCAAAAAGGCGGAGTGGAAAAAAAAATGTCGACCTTGTGCACCCCGGTGGTTTTGTCCTTGAGTATGCTGAACTCGTAGATTTTGCCGTACGCTTCGAACACGTGCCTGAGATCCCTTTCTTCCAGATTTCTTGGGATCTGCAAAAGTGGCTTTGTTTTTTTTTGATGGGTTTATCCCAATTTTTTGGATGGAATTCACTCATTTTGCAAATGACATTCGATAATTTCAATTTTGTTTTTGTGAAAAACTAAAATTTTCAAAATTTCCCGCTAATTCTTACCCTTAGAATATTTTAAAAATTTTTCGCTGGATACTATATATTTTTTGTATGTATTTGGCTTTTTTCCGTAAATTTAGTTAAATTTTTTTAATAAAATTTAAATTTGAACCCTGCTGGAGAGTCTTTAAATTTACATTTTTCTTTTTTGAAATTTTTATATAAAAATCGCAAGCCTTTCTTTGGTCCCCTTTTTTAAACTTCTGCCATGCTATTTTTGACTTTAATATGGCCCACAATTTTGCCAAATTTTTGTTTCACGTTCGTCCATCACTTTTTATTCATTTTCATAAATCAAAAAATTCTTCTTACTGTCATTTCATGCGTTTTGTTAACCCTCAAGACCTTAGAAACCATAATCACCCATCATTTACCCCTCTAATTACTGCGGCAAAGTTTCGCGCATAAATTTACACCCAACACAAACAAGGATGGCACCACAAAAACAACCACCTGTCCAACAAACAGTTTGATGGCATCCGGGTCTTTGACCGGGAACCCGTTGCTGTCCGTCGATGAACACCGTTGTTGTTGTACTTGTTGCTGTTGTGACGTTGTGGCGGCGCGTGCCGTGCCATTCTCGGCCGCCCCATTTCTCGTGCCATTGTTGCTCATAATTAGTCGTGGCCCAATTTCTGTCGGCATTTGACTGCTGCTACATTCGATAAGAATGGCGCCGCCGGCACTATTATTCTTGTTGTCATGCCGTTGCTGTTGTACCATCTTTTCTCGTTCTTCTTCATTCCCTCGGGGGAATTGTGTGAAAAGTGTGTCTTTTGTTTGACAAGTAGTCGTCGAGACTCTCGACGGACGGATGCCACAAAAAAATATATCAAAAATATTATTTTGCCAGCCAAACAATGATGAATGTTTCGTCCCTCATGCAAAAGTTAAAAGCATCAAGGAAATGTGTCCGGGAGCGGGGGTACGGCGAGTGAGAAATTCTTGTGCCAATGCTTCTCGGCCAATCCCGCCCACGCGGGGCACTACTTGTGCCACAAATCGATGGCACACACTCACACAGACAGTGCCAGAGTGATGGATGGCGTTGAAGCGGAATGAATGGAAATAATGAAGGTTTGGCCAGTGCCGCGGCGCGGGTCGGTCGGGACTGCGAGACGGTAACCATGTGCCGAGGGACAGAGGGATAAAGACACACAATGATTGAGTGACAGACAGACAGACAGTCGGCTGGTCTGGCTTCATCATTCTCGCCACTCTCGACCTACTCTAATCCCCTCAGCAGGGCTCATGCATTTGGGTAGATGAAGCCTCTCCCGTGCCCTTTTTTCTGCCCCCGTTGCGCCCCAGGGAGAGCACAGTCTATGCTTTTGGCCTCATCATCATCATGGATGGCTTCTTCTTGGATGGGGAAGGGGAGCATTCGCTTTTCTGCCCCTCGGGGGCTCCGTGCAATTGGGAGGGGTAGGGATAAAGCCTTAGACTTTTTTTTTCTCTCGGGTCGATGTTGGCTAAAACTCCGACTCAGCCGAAGTTTTCTTTGTTGGTCAAACCTCTAACAATTTTGGCAACATTCAAAAACTCGAAATGTTTAAAAGAAATTTTCAAAATGCTAATGCTAAGCAATTAAATGGCTCACAGAAAAGTCACAATTTTTGGTGTTTTTTCATAATTTTTGTGAACTTTTTTTAATTTGGCATTCTTTTATAATTATTAATTACTAAGAAAATTGCCTGTAATTAGCTTTTGAATGTTCCCATGTTTGTTGGGTTAAGTTAACAACTTTACAGTTATATTGACTCAAATGGTTCATGTCAGACGAAGTTGGCCCGCTCCGTCTCCCCCCCCCCCCCCCTCCCCTGTCAAAGTGCCAAAAATTAAATTGTGCCGAATCAGCTTCATTTTGAAAAAGGCAAATTTGTTTGTGCCAAACCAGTTTGGGCGATAGAGATAATGGAGGACGAAAGGGGTGAAACCGGTCGGTCCATTGCCGACTTTCACAAGCAGTATTTTTTTTGTATATTTGGTAAATAAAATTTTTGTTTTTTGGCCATTTTCTCCAAGTCGCCGGTCTCATTTTTGAATAGCTTAAAAATCCTACAACATCAAGAACTGGTGCCACCAATGGGAAAGAGTAAAATCTGCTCATCCCCCGCCGAGAGCTCGGCTCTCCTCTCGGTTCATATGCCATCGAAGAGGCTCTCTTTAAGAAGCCAGCAGAGCAAATCCTCACTGCCGTCGCTATCTTCGTACCCCCAGGGGTTTTGTGTGTGCTTGATGAAATCGCCCCTACCCCCCCCCTCCCTCCCTCTTCAGTCCGTGCCTCGTTTTGTTTTTACATGTTCCACCACCACCACCATGGCACCCGCCCCGCCGTGCCCGGCTCAAGCAAGCAGAAGTGGCAGCTGGTGGAGGTCGCGCTAATCGTTGTGCTCCATCTCCTCTCTTCTCATCCGCCCAATGTGATGTGTGTGTGTGTGTGTCCCATCAATTTGCGTGCGCCAGACGAGGCTTAAAAGCTGCTACTCCCTGCCGTCCCCCTTCCCGCCCCCTCCCCCAATTCAACCGTTTCTCCGTTTTCTTCGTCGAGTCGAGTGCCAATTTTGGCGAGGAGAGAGGCGGGAGACAGTGGCCCTACCCCGCCTGGGACGCGGACACCAGAGAAGGAGAGAGAGAGAGAGAGAGAGAGGGAGAAAAGAGAAAAGAAAAAAGAAGAGAAAGAGAGACTGAGTGAGAGAGGGAGAAAAGAGAAGAGAAAAAAGAAGAGAGAGAGAGAGTGTGTTGAGGAAACGAGTGAAAATGCTAATTGCATGGAATTGGGTGGCGAATTGTGAAAGGATTGAGAGGACAAAATGCTGCCATCAATGGAAATGAACGAATGAATGCTTCTGCCATGGATGATGGAAGAGGGTGGGCAGAAACAAGGACAGAATAATGGCTTAAATTGGTTGGTAATTTGCTGCTGGTA
>CP049713.1:1177336-1274068 GCA_004148225.2 Heterodera glycines
ATTTTTGCGATTTTTTAAATTTCAATTCAAAAAAAAATTTTTTTGAAAATGGCATTGAAATTTTGTCTTTAAAACTTTCGTAAATACATAAAATAAAACGATAAAATTAAAAGATTATTGTAGAAAAACACAGCTAAAAATCCGCAAAAATTGTCAACCCATGGAGAAAACAACGCATAAAAACATTCTTAAATACCGTCACAAAATCCAGGCCCAAAATCCGGATTTTGAGGTAGGTATTAAATTGGGGATGGATGAGGGCCGATTGAAGTTAATCCTAACGCCCAAACAAATTCCAAATTGCGGCGGGCCGTCAATTTTTGAGGTAATTGCCCCCTCCCCCCTCCCTCGCCGGCGGATTTTGGGATTTGCCGGATAATCGGTGAAATAAAATATTTGAAATTTTCGGCATGAAAAACCAATTTTGTACGCTTTGAAAGGAAGGAACTGAGTGTGATCAATGCGATCAGAGAAGCCTCTGATCACTGCCTGATCGCAGGATGTTTGTTGTTTGCCTTGTGATTGTTTGGAAATATATAAATGCAAAGAATCAAAATTTTTGTCCCAATTCATTTATCAGAGATTGATTTTGAATTTGTGATAAGATAAAGTTTGATCACAACTGATGACTGATCAGGGCGAACTCTGATCAATGGAAAAGTTTGTTCCATAAAAAGTTTAAAAAAGCTGCTGGGACTTTATCTAGTTAAAAACTAAAATGTGCTAAAAGTATAAAAAAGTGCCAGTGGCAAAATAATGTTCAAAACTGACAATGAGACAAAAATGCCAAAAATGGTGCCATTTTGACGTTTTTCATTTTTATGTTTTCAAAGTGTTTCGCGTAATTTTTTTTTTAAATTTATGGTCGAATATATTCGTAAAATATCTGAATTCAAAATAAATGTTCTTGTTTATGAAAAAAAGAGAAAAAAATTTTTTAAATTTATTAGTTTTTCTTTGGAATAAATTCGTCATAAGCCAAAAAATTCAGATAGAAATATCGTAATGATTAATTGAGTTGAATTCTAGCAAATTAAATTTCAATGCCCACAGAGCAATTGTGTTGTTGGCCAAGACATTTTGCCGCCCACCGTCACGCTTAAGGGCACAAAAATTGAGTGCCGCCGTCAGTGATGCCAACAAACAAACGATGCCGTCCGTGTTTGCGTCCATAAATCGCGCAAATAAAATGGAAGGCATTGGCCAAATTGAGTGTTGGAATTTAATAGCATTAATTGCGTTAGCCCCACTTAATTTGATGGGCCAATGAAATGCCAAAAAATGATAAACAATTTAATGTTTAAGAGGTGATTTTCTTTACAAAAATAAATTCCAAACTGCTCGAGAGGGGGATTATGTCGGCTGGTTTTGTTTGCCCCATTAATTTAAATCTTAAATCTCTCCATCCATCGGGACTGAGTTGGCCGCCAATGCGCTTTTGTATGACATAATCAGGGAACGGATTTTATATTTAAATTAAAAAAAAATTTCAAACTTAGATTTTTTTTAAAAAAACTTCGAAAATTTTTCAATGAGAATTTCAAAAAAAGATTAATATAATTTTAAGCGATTCAAGTTTGAAATTTTTTTTTTAAATTTTGGAGGGGGAGAAACGAACTGCTCCCAAACCCTGGACATAATAATGCCCTGGGGCACCTTTGCTGGGAAATTTTTGAAATTTTTTTAAACTTGTATATAAAATTAATAAGATGGGTGAGGGAGGACGACGGATTGATGCTGGCCACATTTCCTAATATGGCAAAAGCTTAAAAATAAATTAAATCTCGGTCCTCCAGTGGGACTGAGTTGTCTGCTCCAAGACTGTTGTGTGACCTAATGCCCCCGGGGCATCGTCACTGCGGAAATTTTTGAAATATTATTAACAAAGCTGGGGAGGAGGAACAGATCCTCCTCCCCCCGTCCCTTGGGGGCTCAAGTGTTTCGTCGTCCGTTTTCACCGCCGCTTTTTCACATTAAACCCTCGGGGCGAGCGGAGTCATTATTCTTCACATTTCGTCTCGTCTCCTCCCGGCGCGCCTCTCATAAACATATGTTTTTGAGGAGCGTGGGACACAGCGCCGGAAGGGACGGGCGGCGGTGAGTGAGATAAAGCCGACGCGGACGGCGCGGGGGGCGGAGGGGGCAATGGGATTTTTTTTGTGTGTGTGTCGCTTCATCCCCGGGGGGGGGGGGACAGATAAAAAAGGGGGACGGGCGGACGGATAACGCATAAACAAATTTAATGGGGAAAAAGTAGAAAATAAATGAAAAATCGTTGCCTCGGGTGGAGGAGAGACAATAAAAAAGTAAAAAATAAATTTTTGAAAAAATGCCATCGCCTCGGGGCAAAACGTGGCACCGATTTGGACCCTCCACAGGCGTCCATCATCTGTTTGGGCTTTAATCCATGACCCAAAATAGCAATTTTTGCGCACTAGGACTACACCAATTTTGATGGCACCATCCGCGATGGCTCAGTGGTACGTGCCAAAATGCGCACGCGCCAGCGGTTCGACTCCCATCGGCAGAAGGTCATATTAAATATTGTATAACGGAAAAGTCCACATTTTTTTCCGATGGAGGCGCCAGAGGTTTTTTACGCATTTTCGTTTGATTAATTTGTTTTTCAGGCCATTGAGTTGAAAATTTTTTATATTTTCTTTATACGACTTTAATAAATGGCCGAATGTTTAAATAGGCGCTATGTAATTTCGACACTGGGTAAATTCGACACTGAGTATTTTCGACACTAAGTAATTTCGACACTACGTTTTCGACATAGAGAAATTTCGACACTGAACTATTTCAAAAACTTTCACTGTTTTCCTGCATTTTCGGCACTGGACCATATCGACATTGAGTAAATTCGACACTATAGAGAATTTTTTAGAAAGTAATATGGAAAATTTGAAAATGTTAGTACATATTTATGATAAATAGGGCGAGGATTTCTAGTTTTTTAACTATTTTTTCTGCGGCTTTATTTTGATGAGAAATGCACGAAAAACACATTCTTTTTCGAAAATTTTTCATTTTTAGTGCCACTATTCATCACTAGATGCTCAGGTTTAGTTGGAGATGCTGCGAGTTATGGATGATCAAAACAACCAATGCAAAAAGGGCAGTGATCACTGATCAGTATTTTTTTTTTTTGAATTAGGGCCTAAATTATGCTATTTGGCATTATGAATCATTTTTTCTAACACTGGATTTGATTTGTCTAACATTGATTTAACCAATAGTTATACCATCTACCTTTTTAAGATTACGAATTAGAAAATAACAGGAAAATTTATCATAAATATGTACTAACATTTTCAAATTTTCCATATTACTTTCTAAAAAATTCTCTATAGTGTCGAATTTACTCAATGTCGATATGGTCCAGTGCCGAAAATGCAGGAAAACAGTGAAAGTTTTTGAAATAGTTCAGTGTCGAAATTTCTCTATGTCGAAAACGTAGTGTCGAAATTACTTAGTGTCGAAAATACTCAGTGTCGAATTTACCCAGTGTCGAAATTACCAGCCACGTTTAAATAATAATTTAATTAATTTAATATGTGTCCTATTTATGGCACCCAATTAGTATGGGATGTGATGATTTCATCAGTTTAAAACAGAGCCAAATCGAAAATTTTCCCAAAAAAGGACATCACTGATCAAATTTTTTTGGGTCAAAAAAGGAATTTTTTTTTTATAATACTATCTTAATGATTTTTTCAATAAGGAGAACTTTAGAGTCCGTCATTAGGTTTTTTGAAAAAAAATAAAGAAAAAAACAAAGGCTTTATAAGTGGGTCGGGGTCATTTTGGCGCAGACAAGTTTAAAGATTAATAACTTTTTTTAAATTCGACCAAATAAAATAATGTTGATATTAATCAATAGGTCTAAATGTTCTTTATTAGCCTGCAAAATTTCAATAAATTAAATTAGGTTTTAAAAAAGATATGGCGCGCTGCGCCAAAATGGCCAGGAAAATGCAATTTTTTGAGGTTTTTTGGCCATAACTTTTTTGTTTCTCAGCTAAATTTTTTGAAACTTTGCAGGTTAATAGGCACTATCAAGCCACTTAAAATCATACCAAGATTACTCGTTAATTTTTGATGGCGCCAATCTATGGCGCATGGTATGCGCAAGATTTTCATGTGCGTCGACCGGCGGTTCGACTCCCATCAGAAGGGCACAAAAAAAGTCCACCAATTTAAAAAGTAAAATTCGTCAATTGAACATAAGCGACCACCACACCAGCAGCAGCAAGCAAGCAAATAAGCAGGAAGGAAAATCATTTGCCACCGCCGCCGCCGGCAAAGCGATGCTTCTCATTGCCCTGTGCCCTCCGGGGGCGAAGGGACTCGACCCCCGCCCCCGGCTTCTTCTCTCGGGGGAGTCCAATTTCAATGCTTTTGCCACCCGCCCCGCCTCCGTCGTGTCCCATGCCCTCGGGCGATTTAAACAAAGTCCAAAAAATTTTTTAAGAGAGAAAATTGTGTGTGAGAGAGAAGCGGATTTGTGAAGGGGGGGGGGGAACAGCAGAAGTAAAAAGGAAAATTTTTGAATTTTTTGGAAGGGTGAGAATTTTCTTTGTAAATTTCGAAGGAATATAAAAATTTTGGAAATTAAAATTTCGGGAAATTTCGGAGCAGAAACTCTGTATATAAAAGCTAAAAGTAAATCAAAAAATTTAAAATATCCAAGAAACGAATTCGGATATCAGAAAAACATAAACAAATTTTTTCGAAATGACACGAAATTTCTCACTTAAAATTTTTACATGGCACAAAAATGCCAATTCGAATTTCTCCCAATTTTATAAATCGGAATGCATGTCATGGAATCAATTTAATTGGATTCAGATTGATTTTGCCAATTGTGCGGAAGAACACACATTTTTAGGCAGCTATTTTTTGACGGGGTGACGACGGTTCCACCCATTTTTTTGCACCGCCAAAAGGATGCATTTTTTAAATTTTATATTTTTCCAGTTTTGGCATTTTGGGTTTTATGAGACTGGAAATTCTTAGAATTTTTGGACAATATTTTTTCAAATAATAAAATTATATATAAAAATGAATTTTACCAAATTTTATTCGCTTTTCTACTAAAAATAACCAAAATTCAATTCACCAAATAGCTGATTGTTGTTGCATTATGAAAAATATTTCATAAAAATTATAATAATTCAAAAATCACATTTCCAAAGAGGTTGGCCGGGGGGGGATGTTATTGACTATTACAAAATTTTCAAAAAAATACTCTCTTCCCCACCCCGCGAGGGCTGTTTTACCACCACCGGTTGTTATTGAAAACGAATGCTCTGCTGGTGATGAGAGTTTGATCGGAGAACAGAAAGTGAACAACAACAACAAAAATGTGTGTGTGTAATTAACGCGCTTTAAAACCGCTAATTAGGGGGCATATAATTACCCAACTAATTAATGTAATTAACAATGCTCAAGTGTTTGTCTTTTGGACGACCTGTTTTCTCTAAGAAACATATCGATAACGCAATGACGGAGAGAAGAGAAATACATCGAGATGACGCACGTTTGAATTTGGCGCACCGCCCCCCGACAAAAAATTGTTTGGCGTTTTGTGTCGTCGCAAATCGCCGCCGGGGAAACGCCCTTTTCTCTCCTTCTGCCCGCCCTCCATCGTTTAGTTCACACATTAATTGGTCCATTATTCTCTTCCATTCACATTTCACTTTCGTCCGCCGTTCGTTTGTCCGTTAATTGGGGGCGCCCGGCGGCGGCGAACATTTCGCGCCCTCCCCCGCGGGTGCTCTGTTTCATTTTCTCGCCTTTGTGTCATCAGATGGACGGGCCGCCGCCGCCCTCCTCATTAACAGCGTCATTATCATCATCATCATTAACTAATGATAATAATTTGCATTGCACTATGTACACATACTAATTATGATGTTGTTGCTATTTTGCACTTTCTCTCTCTCTCTCAGCTTCATTTCTCTTCCTCTATCTCTCTCTTTATTTTTCTCTCTCCCCATCTATCTTTTTCTATTTCCGCTTTCCTTCCTCTCTTTTCTCTCTCTCCCTCTCTCTCTTCCCTCTCACTCTCTCTCTCTCTCTCTGCTCACTCTCTATCCCATTCTTTTTCTTTCTCTTATCCAAGAAGTAATCCCTGCTTCCAATTATTTATTGATCCTGCTACTGGTGATCAGATCTCCTGATTAACTCATTCCCACCCAATCAGATCAATTAAATTAACCATTAAATCCACACATACATTCCATAAATTACTCTCTTTCAGATCGCTCTGCTGATCGGCTTTGATTCAATCGCGGCGGAATCCAATCCATCCATCCATTTCCCCACAGCTGATCAGCACCGATCGCCAGCAGTTTATTGATTGATCACGCCTATTTCTCCTTTATTGATCAGCTGGCCGTGCCAATCGCTTCTTCCTCGATTCCTTCTGATCAGTGCCATTGTTCAACAAAATGCGGGTCCATCTTTATGTTCATCAACAACAGCTAAAAATTATCTCATCACTTTTGTTGTGCATTGTTTTCAGCGGGCTTCTCAATGTAAAGGTGGGCCGATTTTTTGCTAATTGATCAGCCAAATATTGCTGATTAAATTTCCAATTCGATCAAAATTATGGTAGGTCACGACCGGTGACCGGTTATTAACCGATGCCCCCGGTTTTCGGTTTTTGGCCCAAAAAGCCGGGTTCGATTAGGTTAAATGATTCAATTTGATTAAATTCCTAATCAGTCAAAAAAGCCACTGATAGTTAATTTAAATTGGGAAGCCTATGTATTTTTGCCAAATCATTTAAAGTGTGCTTATGCCGGAAGCTTTTTAAATATATAACCCTTGGGCCCTACAGTAAATTATCGATTTTTTTACCCTACAGTACATTTACAATTTTAAAGCAAAGTTTTCGTCATATTTTATTTTATTTTTTTGTGTTTTTTTTGACATTTTCACACTCTCTCGCCATTGTTCTTCTCCAATTTTTACACTTCGCCAAAAATGTTTCGTCGTTTTCATTTCTTCGACATCAATCTTCGGCTTTTTTTTTCTTTCGTTCTTCGTTTTCCCAATTTTCTTATCAGGGCCCAATCATTTTTGACGACAATCATTCTCCTCAACTTATCATTTGTCATTTTATCATTTGATTTTTGTCAAAATTTGCAAAAATCGCAAAAATTTGAGTGCTTTTCGTCCTCAATTGATGGCAAAAAGTGTTCAAAAGACACTTTTTTGATAAACATTTGGCAAAAAGTCATGAGACTAATTAATTGTTGTAACTAATTGGAGTAAGAGCAATTGGCAAAAATTCATTAAAAAAAAGATCAAAAATTAGGTAATTAGAAAATCAGACAGAACCGGACAATTGGACACTTTTTGCCAATCGAACAAATGTACAAATTTAAATTTAAATTTTATTTTTTATTTTAATGGGATACTGTAAAAATTGACAAACTTGAAAAGAAAAAAAAATTGGCCAGCGAGAAAAAGGATCATAGTAAAATTGGCGTTAAAATTTATTAATTAGACAAATGGTCAACGCCATAAGTCAATTATCAAATTCAAAATAATTCAAATCTGTTGATATTAATTTGACCAATTAGATAAATAACACTCGAAAAGTTAATCTTTAAAGCGCAAATGTCCGAATTTCACTGGGGGCGAAATGTCCGATTTTCACTGAAGGGCAATTGTCTGGGGCGCAAATGTCTGGACACAATTTAAACAGTAAAAATAATACATCAAACTTTTGGTCCCAATTTTATTTTTCATACTTTGGCATTTTGTACCCATTTGGCACCGCTTTTTCGTCTTTTAAAAGTGCACTTCCATCATTCATCATCATCATCATCAGTTGTTCAAAAACAGCGTCCCCTGCCCCACGCCCCGACATTTCTTGGCGTTTTGTGCTGCTTGGGCGAGCGATGGGACGGGGACTGATCAAGTGATCAAATCGCATATTTCAACGAAATTCTGGGTACACAATTTTTGTTGGGGAAAACGCCAAGGAAACGCCAAAAAAAAAAAAAAGAATTGAGGCACGTGATGGGCGTGAAAATGTGCGATGGAATTTAGGAAAAATTTGATACATACTTATTTGTTAGCACAACCGCAGCTGGATCACAAACAAAATAATGCACACCATCACAGCACATCAAAATTTTATCAGTAAATTTTAACATGGTCGGTCATTAATTGTACTCGACTAATGGGGGGAGTTTAATTACCGTTAATTACCCGCCGCATGACTTTTTGGCCAAATTATCAAAGCGCCAAATGAAATGAAACACTTTCTAACAATGGTTGTGATTAATGGGTGGATATGTAATGTGAAAAGTGGTAAACTGATAATGATGATAGAGGGGACAAAGAAAAGAAAAAAAAAAGAAAAATGCAAAAAGCGATTGGACAAAATTAAAATTCAATCAAAAATTCAATGTAAATGATTAGGATTACCGAAATCCAATCCTAAAAAGTATCAAACCCAAAATTGATCAGATCGGACAATTGGAACTCATTCAACATTGAGCCCAATTGATCAAAGATATCCGAAACTAATCAGGCATTAAGGAAACATTTTAATTTTGATTAAAATCTCGAACAGTTGTATTTCAATAAATTAAATCCATCTCTGATCGGATTATCGAATCCAATCAGGGATTATCAGGGAAATTTAGGCGCTGTAGTCCGTACAAATCAATCAGGATAAGAAATTTTTTTATTAAAAATGCCGGACAATTGTGTTCGAATCAATTAAATTCAAAATCTAATCTGATTAACGAAATCCAAACAGCAGGGATTATCAGAGAAATTTAGGGGCCTTATTTATACCGTAACGGGAAACTGATTTCATTTCATTTATACGCATAAGCGTGACGCCGAGAAATAAGAAATAATGAAACAATATCAAATAAAACAATCAATTGGTCACTTTTGGAGCTGGGGTGGCAAAGAAATCAACAAATTAAGATCAGATCTTTCAAGAAGTTTGGCAAACTCATTTGGATTTAGTAATCTCGTCTCTTTAGGTAAAAGTCTATAGAGACGAGAGGTTCGAATAAAGAACGAATTGTATCTAGCATTGGTTGAGCAATAAGCTGTTCTTATATGAATTCATTTTTTACATTTTTGGAAAAAGAAAAGGATTCGTTATTTTGTAAATTTATTTTACCTAAAATTATTTCATGAAAAAGTTTTAAGTCTATTTTTAACCTACGACTCTCAAGCGACTTTTGATCATAAATGTTTAACAATTCAGCATAATTAGGTAAATCAGCAGCATAATTGTTACGTCTAAATATTACTCTCAAAAAAGTTTTTTGGACATTCTCCAGTTTTTCAATATCCTTTTTTAAATAAGGATTGAAAATTGGAGATCCAAATTCTAAAATTGGTCTGCAATAAATATTAAACAAATTTACAAGTATTTTCGTATCACCAGTTTTGATTGACTTTAGTATAGCAAAAGCAGATCATAACAGAATGTGCTTTACGAAAACCATGTTGACAATTTGGTAACAAATTATTTTTTTCAACAAAATTTTTTATTTTTCCTGCTATATTTTCTTCCAAAATTTTGGAAACAGAACATAGCAGAGAAATCGGACGAAAGTCGACTGGGTTTACCGGATTTTGAATTTTTGGGACAGGGCAAATAATTGACTTTTTCCATATTTCTGGAATTTTGGCAGTCATCAATGAGAAACTAAAAATATGGAAAAGAGGTCGGACTAAATTTTCTTTACAATTTTTCAAAAAAATATTGGGAATTCCATCAATACTAGTGTTGTTAGAATTTGAAAGTTTGGAAAGAGAGAAATAAATTTCATATGGAGTTATGTTAAAATATTCGATGTTTTTTTCAGGATTTTCTATGCATTGAAATTGTTCTAGATTTTGATCTGTAAAAACGGAAAAAAATTGTTGCGCTAATGCATTCGACTTTTCCTTATCTGAGAAGAGAATCAGACTATTTTTATCAGTAAATGCAGGTATCATAGTATTTTTAGTCTTAAGGAAAGAATTTATAAATTGGAAACGTTTTTTAGAGTCCAAGGTCCGCAAAAACTTATTTTCGCGATTTTTATAAAATTTATTTATTTCTACATCGATTTTTTTCGAAACTTCTAAGAATTTTATGGTCTTTGTGAATGTCCTTCCAAAGCTGTTTACGATAGATGATTAGTTTCAAAATATGTTCTGGTAGTTTTTCAACTTTTTTCGTTGTTTGTATGGGAACATAATTCCTTATCAAATTATTTAGGAAAAACATAAATTTTTGGTAAATAAGCTCTATGTCCGGGCAATCAGAAAAAAATAAATTCCAATCAACCATTTAGAGTATGGCATTTATTTCCAAATAATTTGCTTTTTTGAAGTTATAAAATTTTTTAGAGGCATCACTATTAACCTGTAAATTTATGCTGAATTGAATTGCATTATGATCACTATTCCCGAATGGAGGTCCAACTTTAACATTATTCAACAGATTTTCATTGTTTGTAAATAATAAATCTAATAGATTATTGCCCCGTGTAGGAGAGTTTACCATTAATCTTAGTTTAAATCCCTCTAAAAAGGAAATGAAAAATGATTCAAGGAGATTGTATCTTTTTTCGAAATTTTGGATGCTAAAGTCTTTTGCTTTTAAAAGAGGAAAATTAAAATCACCCAACAAAATGCATTTTTCGGAAGCCGAGATTAAACCAGAGAGTTGTTCGACCAATTTTTCGAAATCTTCTTGTTTTTCATGTGAAGTGGGTCTATAAATCAAAATAAAACGTGTTTTTGTGTGGTTAAGAGGTGAAAATAGGTCAACACAAAGAATATCGGAATTTTTGTTTTTTGTAGTTTTGACAATTTCAAAAGGAATTAAATTCGATATTATTAAAGCAACACCGCCTCCTTTTTTGTTTTGGTCTATCTGATCTTATTATGGAATAGGGGAGATTTTCCAAAATTTGGGGGTTTTCTATTTTGTTACTCAACCAACTCTCAGATACAGCTATGATTTTAAACTTATTTTCTAATAACAAAAACCTTAACTTGTCCAATTTGTTAACCAAACTTCTTGCATTAAAATATAAACAATTTAAAAAAGGAGGTGACCTCAAAAGTTTTTTTCATTGCCTCCGCGTCGCGTCGTGATGTTTTCATCCGTTTTCTTCTGTCCAAATTCCATCCACTTCTTTTGGCGCTGTTCTCGTTCAATTTCCAGCTCCTCCTTCGTCAGGGATGGCCTGACCAGAAGACGCTCCCAACCAGCCCTCTTCTTCAGCTCCGTCCGACGACGCCCCCACTGCATCAGCGCGAAGCGTTGGAAGGTGGACGCCGGCAGGACCACCTTCACCAAGCGCGGCCCCTTCCTCTTTTCGTCACTCCTCCTGCCCATCCTGTAGACCATTTGCGGGCACACTTCCACGTCCAAACGGTCCAACACTTCCTCCACGGTTTTCGCGTCATCCTTCGCTCGCAGCGATGGCACTTCCTCCTCTGATTCCGGAAGACCAATGAGCACGAGGCTCCTTTTTCGCTCCTTATCCTCCGCACTGCCAATTCCATTGTTGTTGTTGTTTAATTTGCGCTCAATTTCGCCGAGGCGGTCCGCGATGGCGCTGAACTGCGCAGTCATTTCGGTCGCCAATGTGTTGTTGTTGTTTGTTGAAATTAGTTTCTCAATTGCAGATAGGCGATTAATAATAGCTTTGAGTTCGGCCATTTCACTCATCTTAATTGGACAACTCATTTTCCTAGGCTTTTGGTGGCACGTGCACATATGTTATTTGTTATAATTGCCGTTGAAATGATGTCATTGGAAAATGAGTGTTTGACCAAATTGCCCTGAACTGTTTCTCTTTTCTGATCAGAGTGACATGACGTCATTGTTTTTGGTCAAGGCGAACAGCAGAAAATGAAGCGCAAATGATTGGAAAAGAAATTGAGAAATTAAACGGGGAGAACACTGAATGAACATTTGCCTAGTAAGAAGAAATGATCAAAAAAAAATGTTGAGGCAGATGACATCATTTTATTGTATAAAAAATGATTAGAAAAAACCTGTGATTGATTGGGTGAATGGATTGGTATAATAATGGCATCCAATTATATGCAACGTATTTCCATATGCATATTTGTGCATATGCGCGATTTATATGCATATTTTGGCATTTTTTCCAAAAAAAAATCCTCTATTAAAACGGACCCTCTATAGAGCAGCCCTTTGACCTAAGGATGGACCGAAAAATTCTCAAAAAAAACTTTATTGGGTGGTATTTTCTCATAAATATTAACAAAAAATAAGAAGTTCAAAAAATCTCATTTTCTACAAAATTAATAAATTTTAGGTTTATTTTGTGTTTATTAAATAATTTTTCAAATATAATTAGCTATTTTCAAGATTTTAAGCTTAAATTAAAGAATTTTAAGAAATTTTGAGAAATTTTCCCTCAATTTGGAAAACTTGGGCTTTCCATTAATGAACCCCCACCGATCGATCACCTAAATTACTGATCACCACACCAACACCATACAGCCGCTAATCCATTTCAATATATTGCCAGATCGCCGGTGCCAATGCCATTGGGGAGACAAATGCCGTTGCCGCCGCCGCTGATGCGCCAAATCGGCGCCCTTTTTTGGACGTTTATCTCCGCGTTGAGCCGGTCGACGACTTTTGTGGCGCGCTGCGCTGCAACATCAGCTACGCCATCCTGTTGACCAACATGCAGAACAAGTTCGACCTGCACTCGCTGATGTTACAGGGCAAGAGAATTTTAAAAAATTTAATTTCTTTTTTTGGCATGAGTCCAAAAAATTCAAAAATTAAGAATTAAACGTTTCTTTTCAATCAATCAATCATTTATACGCAAAAGCGTGACGCCGAAAATTAAAGAAATAATGCAATAATATCAAAACTAGGGTTGCACCCCCGACCCCGAAAATATGTAATAAAATATGTGCTAAAAATCCCAAAAAATGCCAAAATATGTGCCAACCTCCGAAATTTGTGCGATATGTTTTTATGTGCCAAAATATGTGTTTTTATATTTTTATAGCTTGCTCTAAATCAAAAATTGTTCGTAGAAAATACGTTTTTTGGGCTTCTCTCGTCATAACTAAGCCGCAAAAAAATATGTAAAAGCATAAAAATCCCAGCTCTAGTGATTACCTGTTCAAAAATAGAGCTTAAATTTCAAAATCCGCCCGGCACCGCCGACCCCTCAAAAAAAAACTTTTTTTTTCTTAAAAAATTAGCCCTAAATCCCAATTTTGGTCCTTTTTTATATACAAAATCTGTTAACAATACCATTAAAATTACAAAATTTTCCCCTGCGGCGCCTATCGGCGCCGCTGGCCCCACTTTCTCCTCAAAAGTCTTTGGGAAAAGCGTGCCGCGAAAATGTTTTGAAAAGCAAAAAAAAAAAGTGATCAAAATCAATCTCACTGATCATGAAATAATTTAATGATTATTAAGATTAAAATTTTTTGAATTTTTTGCTTGTATAATTTTTTTTTTAACGGAAAATTGAAAAACCCGAACCCCGCCCCGAACGATTTTGTCAATCCCGACCCCGACCCCGAAAGATTTTGTCAATCCCGACCTCGACCCCGACCTTGCTGACCACGACAACCCCGAACCCCGACTTTTCCAACCCCGACAGTCGGGGGTGCAACCCTAATCAAAACAATCAATTGGTCACTTTTGGAATTGGGATGGCAAAGAAATCAACAATTTCAGATCAGATCTTTCAAAGAAGTTTGGCAAACTCATTAGAACTTAGTAATCTCGTCTCTTTAGGTAAAAGTCTACAGAGACGTGAGGTTCGAATAAAGAACGAATTATAATCTAGGCATTGGTTGAGCAATACCGTATATGCTCTAATTATAGCCCATGGGGGGATTATTTTCAACCTCCTCAGAAAAGGGGGGATAATTAGAGACTGGGGGATTATGATAGAGGGATTATTTTTCAAAACACCTCGTAGATTGGGGGATAATTGGAGACTGCGGGATTAATAGAGACTGGGCTATAATTAGAGCATATACGGTAAGCTGTTCTTATAATGAATTCGTTTTTTACAGGGCTTTTGTAAAAAGAAAAGGATTCGTTGTTTAGTAAATTTATTTTACCT
Source organism: Heterodera glycines (assembly GCA_004148225.2). Taxonomy (NCBI): domain Eukaryota; kingdom Metazoa; phylum Nematoda; class Chromadorea; order Rhabditida; family Heteroderidae; genus Heterodera; species Heterodera glycines. The sequence continues at coordinate 1,191,463 of CP049713.1, forward strand.
AAAATTATTTCATGAAAAAGTTTTAAGTCTATTTTTAACCTACGACTCTCAAGCGACTTTTGATCATAAATGTTTAACAATTCAGCATAATTAGGTAAATCAGCAGCATAATTGTTACGTCTAAATATTACTTTCAAAAAAGTTTTTTGGACATTCTCCAATTTTTCTATATCCTTTTTAAAATATTTTGGAAAAGGTCCATAATTTGTTTATTAATTATTTGTAATTAAATTCCTTGGAGTTAATTTGTTTTGTTGACATATGTCCGTTTGAATTCAATGAATTTTAACGGTTTGTTATGACGTCACTCAAAAAACCAACCAAATTTTGCATTCTTTATATCTTTCAGTAGCCTAATTTCTATAAATGTGCAAAATTTCAAAATAATTCGTTATGTATCTAAAAAATTATATCCGAAAAAACTCTGCTTTTTTAAGTTAGTATTTCTATAAAATTTCAGAAAATTGAGTTGAAAATTTCAAATAAAAATAATTTAATTTTCATCTGAAATATTTGTTCAGACACAAAAAATATGCAAAATATATTTTTACCTTAAATTTATTTCAATTCTTTTCTTTTTTCTTTTTTTAATTTCATTTTTACTTTCAATTTTTTGATTGTATTTTTATAAAATATTTGATTGAATTTCATCATTTTGCAGATGGCCATATGCCGCGCCGGTCCCAAGAGAATGGCCAACCGCCGGTGGGCGGCTTTTTCTTTGAGGATAACACTGTGGTCAGACTCAGCGAGGAGCTGAGGACAAAGCGTGGCAAAATCTATCTGGGCCTGATGTTGTTCGACTTGCCCGACGACATTCAGGGTCCAAAAAATTTTAAAAATTTTGCCCGATAATTGTTGGGACTCATTTTGAAAAAGAGGTCCAGCGATAACTTAAAATTAGGGTTAAGCCCCGAGCCCTCGGCGGGGGGCAAAATGTCGGGGGCCGGGGACCGTTGGGGGAGACATGTCGGGGGTCGGGTCGGGAATTGGCCAAAAATGTCGGGTCGGGGAGCTCGGGGTCGGGGCTTAACCCTACTTAAAATTGTGTATTTAAATTTTTTTTTAACCAGAAATCTGATTTAAATGTTGTATATATCTAAATATTTTATATTTAATTAATATTTTAAATTAATTATAAATAATTAAAAAATATATATTTACAAACCGAAAAAATGTATTATTTTTAAATTTAATGGAAAAAAGATTTGTCATTTAAAGTAAAAAAACAGAACAAAATTGATTAATTATCTAATTACTAATTATTAAACCAATTAATAATTTCGTTAATGACAATGGTGTGAGAAAATGGCGCTGAATTTAAACTAAAATTTGAAAAAAATATATAAAATTTTGATTGCAAATTTGCAGATTATTTGGTGGTGGAAGTGACAAATGTGATCAGAACGGGCAGACGGGTGAAGACGGAGTTCAGTTCGGACACCGTTCGAATTGGAGTTCAGGTGATCGGATTTAGAGGATTTTCGAATCAAAAATTTTCTCGACGAGAAATTTGTCGACTTTTTTGGGCCTCGATTTCGGGTTTTTTTAATCCTTTCTCAGGTCTCGGTTCTAGCGCTAATTTGATAATTTTGCAAAATAAAAATTTTTTGGCAAAATTTGAAAGATTTTTAATGCCGGGGTGAGGCAGTGCCAAGAAATGTTTTCTAACCCTCCCAAAAAATTGCAGTTAATTTTTCAAATTTCATCCCCATTCCCGTCCAAAAAAAATGTATTGCCACAATTTTAAAAATTTTTAATGCCGAAAAGTGGCGAGGGGGGAGGGGCGATGGGAGACAGTGCCAAGAAAAGTTCCCAGTCCAAAAAAAATTATTTTTATTATTTTAGGTTTATCGCCGCAACGAAGCCGCTTCATCCGCCCTCGACCAATCGGCATCAATCAGTGATCTACAAACACAACAACGATCTTCATCATCATCATCATCGTTAGCGTCAATTACGAGGGCACGGGCATTGGTCAGCAATGGCAAAAATGTTGAAAAACGGCATCATAATCAGCAGGAGGAGGAGGAAAACAGGGACAGCTAAAGCGGCCACTAATTGAGCAGGGACAGGGCCAAAAAAGGTGGTGCCATTAGTTAATTAGCGAGCATTAAAAATCATTAAAAATTGGTACTCCCTTCAAGACTTCCCCCACCCAGATTTTCCAAATATTGCGCTAAATTTTTCAAAAATCAACACAAGTAGCATGAATTTTCACAATGCTTTCAGTGAGCTCAGCTCATCCGCTGATGCTGCAGAAGCTGACAGCTTCTCAGCCGTGGTCATTGGCACGGATGACAGCGGCAAAATGCCGATGACTGAAAAACAGGAGACGGCACCAAAATGTGCCACAAATGTTGCGGCACGGAGTTGCGCATGTTGTGAGCATGTCACCGTGCGCAAAATTCGGCTGGACGACGAAGGTGCAAACGCATAGCCACCAAGGACCAAGAGCCAAAAAAATCGCAATTTTTAACTAAGTCTCGGCCTGGACTTGGGCCTGGGATTTTTCCTGGATTTTTGGCAATATGGATTTTTTCTTGATCCAGGCCCAGGCCATTTTTAGCAACTTGAATTTTCCCTTGAGCTGGATTTTTCTAGATTTTTCCCAGAGAAATGCAGGTCCATGTCAAATACGAAAAAAAAGAAACAGGTCCAGGTAATGCATTAAAAAACCTTGATTTCCTGGAATAATATTTGAGAATTTGTTATTTTAAAATGACCGCTTTTTTATTTGTATTAACCAAAAAAGATTTAAATTTAAATAAGGTTCAGGTGAACAGGCAATTCAGGTTTAAGTTTTTCTAAATGCCAAGCTCTTTTTTTACACATTTTCAGAAAAAATATTTTAGAAGAAACGAAAAATTTTTTTAGGGCTTAAAAAATTATTTTTAGGGGTTTAAAAAATAATTTTTTTATTTTTAAATAAAAAAAAATGTTTTTCTTAATCCATGCCGGCCATTTCAGTGTGCGTGAATGTGACTTATTTGCCCACCAAAATTGGCGTCCGATTGGCCGTGTCGGTAGATGGCCATGTGTACTATTCCAAGGATTTGGCAGGTCCTAATGAATGAATGCCTAATGATGCATTTAAATTTTTTTTAAAACGCATACAATAATGCTCTGACCGTAATCCTGCAGAATTCATTTCCATAGTCTTACAGTACCCTCAAAAAAATGGCTGGAATTTTTCCTATTTGTCTTTGAATTTTCAAGAAAAATTGTTTAAAATAAAAAAAAAATTTATTTGCCCAATTAGTGTTCAACCCGGAGTCGGCCTGCTTTGAAGTGCCCGAGATGCGCGAGTACGCGAGCATTTGCATCAATTTGTACAATGTTTGTGGCCCCCCCCCCAAATTTGACAAATTTTGAACAAAAATGGTCTTACATTTTAAGATGGAACTCAAAAACAACAAGCTGACCGGTTGCGCAAAGGTGAGAAGAGAATTTGGGAGAGGGACAAAAATTTAGCCAAATTTTTGAAATTTGTGAAAATATGGGGACAGAAGGGAAAATTTAACAAAAATCTTGAAATTTAATGAAAATATGGGCATGAAAATTAGCCAAATTTTTTGAAATTTGTGAAAAATATGGGCACACACCCATATACGGTAACCACTTCAAACGTGCACAGGCATTACGGTAGTAGTACAGTAGAAAAACGGAAAATTTAGTAAATTAATGCTCAGAAGGGGGTTTAAGTTTATTAATTAGACAATTTTTATTTTTTATTTTTAAGATATAAAACATCTTTTCTGTTTACATAGAAATTTCTATACAAAAAAATATATGGCAGTTCTAAAAAGCAAAAAAGCGGGATTTTACAAAAAGAAATTTTTTTAAATTTTTGCATAACTTTTTTTTTTGTTGTCCTATAAAATGATTTGAAAATATGCATTGAAATAAAAAAAGATGACCGAAGAACAATTTATATGTTTATAAAAAAAAACAGTTCCACCAAAAATAACGTATGACCCTACGTACTGTACCTTACAGAATCGGGTTTAAAAATTAGGGTGTGGAAAAATTGAAATTTCCATGAAAATCCATGGCATATTTTAAACACACAAATTCCACGTTTAGTTGGAGGCCATCCTGCTGCATTTGAGGGTCGCCCAGCACAAAATTGGCTGCTTCAGCATACCGATTTGAGAGGAGCTTTGTTTATTACAAAAAAAAACAGTACAAAAAAGAATACCGTATGCCACCCAGCTGATAATACAGTATGGAATCCAAAATACAAATAGCACTCTTAACGTAATGATTCTTCTGTGATCTTTTTGAGCCCCCATCAATTCGACATATGACGTCATTGTACAAATTCCTCCCCCCTCTAATTAATTGTTCAATTATTCTACCATCTTATGCAGAGCAGTGCTCGTAAGTGTGCTCATTTTTTGATGAGTGTGAAAAAGCCAAAAGTGCTGATTTTTGAGGTTTCGACATAATTTTTGAAAAAATATAATTTTTTGCAACAAATCTCATTAAAAAATTTTCTTTTTTGCGGCAATGCCAATGGGCGCCACCGAATGCCATAGCCAAAAATCCCAAAGTTGGCTAGAGTTGAAGAAAATCTATTATTTAATTTCAATTAATGCGCCTATCGGCGGCGACGCCTCCTTTTTTCCTTAAATTTTTTGTTTTACTAGCACGCCAAAAAAGGGGCATGAAAAGAAAAATAAATTAGCCAATTATTTTTTAAGCAATTTTAAAATTTAAAAAAAACACAGAATTTTGTCTTATTAAATTCCAAATCCGTTTGTTCTGTGTTTTGAAAAATTTACTTATGAGCTTTGCTCTTTTTCTCATTGTATGCCATCAAAATTTATATTTTCATTTTTTCTCATTTGTGTGCTGCTCAATATTCCCGAAATAAAGAGAGAAAGCGTTGATGTCAAGACCAATTGAGAGATTCGAAGCCCACGTTTGGTCGAGAGCAGGGATGTGCCGAATCGGAATCGTAATCGTAATCGGAATCGCAATTAATCGGATTTTGGGCCATAATCGGAATCGGATAATCGTAATCGGATTTTGCCTTTAAATCCGATTATTACACCCCTAAGAATTGACCTTTGAAGGATTTTTTTAGCGAGAATACCAATGAATTTTGAAAAAAAAATATTTTCTGAAACGAATGTTTAATCTTATTTTAACATAATGACTGAAATAAATTTTTCTCACAAAGCAGTGCCGGATTAATTCTCCTCGATATAATCAAGTTTTTTGTTATTTAGCAAAAATGTCAAATATCTGGGAATATTTTACACTATCCGGAAGAGTAGCTTTTTGTAAGGAAAAGGGTTGCTCATACAAAAAGGATCACCCAATGCTCCGACGTCGAATTTGATTGCACATTTGCGTCGTAATCACGTGACATTACATGAAGAGTTCAGTTCAAAAATGAAGAAATTTATGAATGTGGTTCAGCAACAGTCAATCAAAAGTACAGAAAAACTACATATTTATATATTATTTATAAGAATTTCTAAACATTGAGGAATGTTTTCGGCTTCCGTTCCTTCATGTTCAGCAGCGAAAGAAAATAGTGACACTACTTTTGAAGACGACGAAGTTCAGACTATTTTCTCGGAAAAACGTCCTAGACAAAGCATTGCAGAAGCGTTGCGAGCCAAAAGTTTTTTTAGTCATTAATGACAATAATTAAAAGTAGAAAAGGTCCATGGGAAAGCGATGGAGAAAAAACGCTTAGAATGAACAAGCGCATTATGGAATTCATAGCCGTGGACCTTCAACCACTATCTGTTGTTGAAAACATTGGCTTTCAAAGGCTCGTTACGGAGATGCAGCCGAAGTATGTTATGCCGGGCCGAAAATTCTTTACCAACACATTGATGCCCCAAATTGTTGAATCAATTAAGGTTCTATTGTTTTTATTTTTAAAACAAGTCCAATTAACTAGGAGCGAATGAAACGCGACCTTAACAATACCGAGTTTCTATCGCTGACAACGGACGCTTGGTCATCACGAGATGGAGCCCATTCAATCATATCGTTGACGGGTCATTTCATTGCTGATGGCACACAAAAATTCGTTGTTTTATGCGCGAAGCCGATCAGAGGTTTGCACTAGGGATGGAACCGGATGCCGAAAATGAAAGTCCGGAATTCCGGGACATAAAAAATCCGGAATACTAAAAAATCATTCTTAAAGATTTCTCAAATTTTCACTTTTGAGGTCGGCATACGGCTGTGAATTTAAAAGAAATAATTGGCTCCGCTTTGGCCGATTTTGAAATCCAACAAGCAAAAATTTTTTTGGTTTTACGTGACGCCGCCGAAACAATGGTCAAAGTTTGTTCAGACATGGGCTTGAAGTCAATGGATTGTTTTGCACACAAATTAAACCTAGTAATTTATCATTCTTATTAAAAAATTTTTTTGGATTATCTAGGCTATCTGGGATGGAATTCGAAAAATGAGTGACGATGAATCATTGGAGAGTGTTTTGGGACGCATTAAAAAATTTATCCGGAAATTTCGCAAATCAAAAGTGCTGAGAGATAAATTTGAAGGCTTACAAAAACTGATGGATTTGCCGCCAAGAACATTGGTCAAAGAGACTGAGGTGAATGAATTAGCTACTTTGTGTCCCAAAAATTTTAAATTACCAATAAAAACGTCTTTGAAGGGTTGTTAATGGTGTCAGTTTAAGAACATGGCAGCCAATTCAACTATTTTTGAATCCCGGACCCGAATTCGAACCAAAAGTCGAAATTTTGAAGAAAAAAATTTTTGGGACATTAAAGCAGAAAAGAACCATGAATGAATTATTACTAAGTTGCAATTTTCCTATCAGGTGCGTTGGTCATCCACCTTCCAAATGCTTGATCGGTTTTTGCAAAACAAAACAGTTGTTGGGCTTCTGTGTGCAGAGGACATTTCGTTTCCGAATTTCTCAGCGGATGATTGGCGTATAATTTCAGCATTGAAACAAGTAGTACCGAATGCATGTTAATTGAATTATTTGTGTCTTAAGATTTTGGCGCCCATTTTTCATGCTACAAATCAACTCCAAAAAAGGACTACCACAATTTCAGTAACAATTCCATTGTTCCGTGTCATCATTTTTGCCTTAGAAAAGGGAGAAGACCTAAGAAATGTCAGAATTTCAATAATAGATGGGTTGAAAAAAAGAATGGGAGAGAAGGTTGATGCAAATGGGACTGTGAAGAGAACCGCGTGGCATAACAACAAAGACCTTGTATTACCAACCATTTTGGACCCGCGGTTCAAATTGTCAAACTATTTGGATCCAGAGAGACATGATGAATATACGCGGTGGTTGATAGACGCTGCCGAAACTGTTTACTCGAAAGATGCATGTCTATTGAATATCCGCTTCAAAAACCAAATTAATTCAGGAACGAACGTTTGATGACGATGTCCAAAATTATCCGGATGCTGCCGACGAAATTTCAAACAATTTGTTCACTGAATTTGAACAAGAAATGAATTTGGATAATTTTTTGTTGGCCTCGCCAATTCCAAGTCCCGCCGTTTTGAACGCCCGACAAAAATCAGAGGCGAACTAAATAAACCAGAAATTAAATAACAAACTATTTTTTATACAGGTTGAAGTCAATGAATATCTCCGAGCCAAAAAAATAAATATCAATGAAGATCCAATTTCTTATTGGTCTGGCGCAAACGAATTGAAATGGCCTCTTTTGACTAAGCTATCAAAAAAATATTTCTCAGCCCCAGCTACATCAACTGAAAGCGAACGGCTTTTCTCCACCGCTGGGTTGATTGTGACAGATCTGAGAAAACGTTTATTGCCTGAGAATGTGGACAAACTTTTATTTTTGCATCACAATCTTAAAATTTATGATTTTGATTATGAATAAAATTTTTGGGAAAAAATTATTTTAAAAAAATCGGAATCGTAATCGGAATCGCAATTAATCGGATTTTGGGCCATAATCGTAATCGGTTTTAAAACCGTATCGGATTTTTGGCCATAATCGGAATCGGCGATTTAATCGGAATCGGATTTTGTCTGGCTCGGCACATCCCTGGTCGAGAGGAAGAAAAATGGCGAAGAATAAAAAAAACATGCTCATACCTTTTACCGTATTCCCTGAAATAAAGCCCCCGGGGCGCTTTACTTTTCATCCCCCTCCCCTCAAAAGGGGAGGGGGGGGGCTTTATTTGAGGGGGAGGGACACTAATTCAGGGGATCGTATGATAGGAATAGAGCCCCGGCACGGGGCGAGATTCTGCGCGGGATTTTGCGGGATCACAGCCCGCAAATTTTCGACTTTGATTCTTAGAAATTTGAAGGTGTCCTTGGTTTCAATGATGTCCTTTCAAATCGGCATTTATTTCATTAAATTAAAAAAAATTTGAGTCAACTCTAAATCTAAATTTTTTAATTTGTTGTCGAGTTAAAATGAATATATTTTAAGAATTTAAAGAAATCAAAACACAAAAAATCATTAAAATGCCAAAAATTGTACAAACACCAAAAGTGGCACAAAAATTTTCAAATTTTTAAAATTGTTTTTCTTTTTCTATCATAATTTTCGGCGTTCGCTTATGCTTCTTCAAAAATTGCTCCCACTTTTTCGCGGCATTTTCTTTTGCATTTTGGCACTTTTTTCCATTTTTTGCTCAAATTCTCCCCAAAAATGTGTAATTTCCGCATTTTCTCCCCGATTATTAATTGCATAATCCATTAGTTCCGCCTCATTAAGCAACTCAATAAAATAGCCTTCGTCGGCATTTTCGCCTTTTTTACCCAGGCGTTTCCAAATGGCATTCAGCTTTTTGATGGCCTTAATTAGGCTTATAAATAATCCCCCTCCATTTACAAATGATGGTTTCAATGCTGGCACTGTTTGTTTGGACACTTCCGAGCATTTGGCTTAATAAATTTAAAATTTTAAGCAATTAAAAAATAATTAATGGAAAATAGCCATGTTTAATACAATTTTTTTTATAAGAATGAACGCTCCTAAATAGCTTTTTAAATTTTTTAATTTGCAAATAAAATTTTTATATTTAAAATAAAAACCAAAAAATAAAAAATTTTAGAAAACTTTCATTGCGAAAAAAATTTTAAATTTATAAAAAAAATTATTATAATTTTCAAAACAAAAATTTTGCTTAATGAACAAGTACTAAAGAAAAAGGTCAGGTTTTGTTACTTAAAGTCGTCAAAATATTTTATTTTATGAATTATGGTCATAATTAAAAAATTTTTAATTTTTGATTAATTTATTTTGAAATTGTATCGATGTCAAAAATTAAGAATCAATTTTAAGCTTACGGTATTTTTTTGCCAGGAAAATTTTTAAAAATCTGCAATTTTCTGAGATTTTTTCAATTAAATTTTTTTCGATTTTACCGAAATAAATTCGAAATATTTTTGCCATTTTTTGTTTATAAAAAATGCTATTAATGAGTTTTGCAAATTGGCCCCAAAACAAAATGACCAACTTTCAAAATAGAGCCGGAATAAATATTCGTACAAAATGTCCAAATATTTGCGGTATTTTTTGCAAATTTCTTCGTCAAATTCCTTCCCAATTTTGGCACATTGCCATTTCCTTCTCAGCCTCATCAAACACACAATGCCAAGATGGGCCATATATGTGCCATTTTCAATTTGTTGGTCTGTGGTATTCAAAGACTTTTTTATTAATGTGAAAAATTTCTCAAAATTTGTCGCCTGTCCTTTGATAAATTCGGCTAAAATAGCATCATCAGTCTGAATTTAATTTTTGTTTAAAAAATAAACTATTTTAATTAACAAATTATTTATTTAAAATTCGAGTGAAATGGGAAACATTTTCATTGGCTGACACAAAATTTTAAAAATTTTCGCCGATTTTCAAAAAAAAAAAAATTGGAGAACAATCTAATTTTCCGAACTTATTAAACCATTAGTTTTTTCTCCGTCGAGACACTTGCTGATGATAATTAGGGGGTACCGTAATTCAGAAGTAAACTGTGCATTTTACAGTAATTTTGTTGACACCGAAATTTTTCGCCCGGTGTGTCAGAGGAGAAAAGTTTTTCAGAATTTTAATGGCTATGCCAAAAATGGTCCTCATTTTTACACTTTTTAAATGGCGCCCAATTTTTGGAAAATTAAAATTTCGGATTTTCAAGCATTTTCTCCAAAAAATCAGGCATTTTATGGCGCAAAATGGCCAAAATTTGGGCCACGCCCCTGCCATTCCCACCCATGTGAGTAAATCGTCAAATTTTGAAGCAATAATTATGAAATGCTTGTCCCTTCCGATGTTTCTGGCTCGCATGAATAAAATGCCCGATTGCCGTTCCACCGTTTTTTTTAACATTTTTTCCAAAAATTCATCAAATTTTTTCCGCATTATTTCGTCCACACTTTCATTTGTCTGATCATGATTGGCCACATCAATTGCCAACTGCAAAATCCGTTCATTCATTGGCATTTTATTGTCCTCCTCCAATTTTGGCACTTTCTTTTTGTGGTCGTCCTTTGGCATTTTCCTTTTGTCCTCCTCCCATCTTGGCACTTTCATTTTGTCGTCGTCCAATTTTGCCGATCGATTAAAATAAAAATAATTCATTTTATCCCCATTCAATAAAATTGGGTCAAAATTGCCCCATTTGAAAAATACATTTAATTTCCATTCAAAATTCTCGGCCCAATTTGAATTGAAATGAAATCTCGAGATTTTGGCCATGCAATTCACCACATAAATTAATGGGGCTTCAATTTCAAATTGTTCTCGTCGCTTTTTAAGTACAAATTTTGGCCTCACTGTTGGCAATCCGTCAAAATATTCTCGGTACAAATATTCATACAAAAGGTCCAAAAGTTGGCGATATTTGTGGCATTCTGTCCGTTCAAAGTCTCCAAATTCCCAAGTTGGGTCACCTCAGTCTGGTCAAGACCATCCCAAAATATATAAGGACGCGTTTTCCGCGTCCTTGAAAGTCTCGCTCTTGAAAAATTTTGTACTGTGGGTCCTGGGAAAATTTTTTGTAAAAATTATGCAAAAAAAAATGCTATTTTTGAGAATTTTTGGGGGCAAAAATGCAAAGTTGTAAAAATTATTTTAAGAATGCCTTTATTTTTAAATATAAATTTTTAAAATTTCTTGAATTTAATTTTCCTCCAAAAATATGTTTAAATAGTAGTCATGCTCGAGACCGAACAGAGTCGACCCCGAGACTCGAAGCCGTGACCCAAAAAACCCGATGGTTTCTCGAAGCCAAGACTCTCGAGCATCACTATTAAATAGTAATGTTAAAAACAAAATTTTAAATATTTCAATGTTTGCCATAAGCATTGGGACGGAGTTGGCATTAGACTGAGTTGTCCCATACCCTCAAATTGGTCTCCCATTTTGTCACAGTGCCAATTCTTCACCATAAAATGCAGAATGCCAAGATGGGCCTCATATTTTTGGATTGAATATTTATAGTCATTGTTTTGACTTCCTTTTTGATCGCTTTTCATAAATGCAATTAGTGAGCTGTCGTCAACCTAATTAGCATGAGTTAATTACCCCAATTAATTACTTCTGTTGAGAAACTCACTGATGGCACTGCATTTGAAAATGACAATAAGAAATGATGAATAACAAAAGAAATTGCATATGCATAAATCATCATTTCAATTTTATTTCAGTAAAAATTTATAGGTAAATTAATAAATAATTAGTGAAATCTTATAGCCATGGCTGGGATTTATTGTTTGTTTTTTTCAGGTAAGTTTTAGGCACTTAAACACATTTTATCAACCCAATTTTCGCAAAAGAGTGACTTTTGAACAAAAAAACTATGCTAAAAAATTTAAAAATGAAAAATTTCGCCGAAATAAAAAATTTTCAAATTTATTTAAAACAAAATTTCTATAAAATTTCATATAAAAGGATCATTGATTGTGAGAAAGTTTAAAAAATATCCATAAATGCATTATTTTGGACAATTTTTGGCATTTCAAATTATTGCTTTTTAGTATTTCCGGCTATGAATTATTCAAGAGGCATATACCGACGAAGTAATGAAAAATGAGGCAATGATCGGCATTTTTCGTTTTTTAAGGCTTTCTCATACTTAAAATTTATAATTCTTGGAAAGTAAATTTGTTAAACAAATTGGAAAAATTTCATTTTATTTTAAGAAATTACAGCTAAAAATCACAAAATTAGTCATCTGTTGGACGTTATGTGAATTAATTTTCTAAAATGAGAGGCTTTTGTAAATTTCCATCTCTGCAATTATCGATAAATAAATCAATTTGATGGATCAATTAGAAAAATAAATAATGACACAATTAAAATGGCTTATATTCGTTATAAAAATGATTAAAAAAACGAAGCTATTAGCATTGGGCTTAAGCTGTGCTAAGATTTGTCAGTGGAAGAAGCAATTGGGCGGACGAAAAACCATGACAGTTCGTTAATATATATTTTTTAATTTTGAATTAAAGCCTTAAATTTTCCTCAAATAAAATAATTTATTTTTTCTACAGTTAAAATTAGTGTGGTACGGGACCGGGACCGGGGAGGGAATTCCCGGTCCTCCGAGGTCCCGGTTCCGATTCCCGGTTCAAAAAAGTATAATTTAAAAAATTATGAATTTTTCAATTTATTGAGAAAAAATTTGTTCTTATTTTTTGAAAAAAATCTATAGGACTTCTGCGGCTTTATTTTGATGAGAAAAAAACTATTTTGGAAGTTGGCCACTAAAATAGTTGTTCTAGTTTGGTGTGTTTTCAATATTTTTTCACTATTCCGATATTTTTGGGAAATTCCTCAACAAAAATACAAGAAAATCAAAAAATACACCCTTAAGAATCGAACAAAAAAATTTTCAAAAAATCACCCCTAAGACCGAGCTTGTAAACCAACAAACTGTAAAACACCCATAAAAATGGGAAAATTTCTCAAAAAATGATCCATCAAATTTTTTTCCTTGACAAAATTTTGGCTTTAAAAAATGTCAATATTTTCTAAGAAAATATCAGAAGGAAGTGTAACCTCATTTGCAACTGAAACCAGTGAATAAAAATTTTTTTGCTCAATATTTGGCTGAAAATTATGTCACTATTTTGGCATTTTTTTGTCACTGCTTAGTTAATTATTTTGTGATTTTGGTACTTGTCGGTTATCTGAGTCCAGATTTCAAAAAAAAATTTTTGCAAAAAAAATTGTTAGGGGTTTTCAGTAGAGTGCCACGGGACCGGGACCGGGCCGGGAATTCCCGGTCATCCGAGGTCCCGGTCCCGGTTCCCGGTCCCGGGTTTTGAAAAGCTCAGGTCCCGGTCCCGGTCCCGGTAGGGCAACCGGGAACCGGGAAAAACAAGCACTGGTAAGAATGGGGGGTCTGAGTGAAAAATTAGTGAAGAAAATTGGAGTCAAAGGGAAAAATAAAAAATAATAATTAATATATTCTTTAAAAGTAAAACTCCTAAGTGTGCAAATGGCCTAGTGGCTAGTCTCCTTGACTTTCCTTACTTCTTTCCCCTGGTTCAATCCCTCTACAGAAATTAGATTATTTTCAATTTTTTTTTTGTATACTCGTGGGTTTCCTATCGACAAAATATGATTGCTCATTTTTTTTTTAATTGACACATATTTTATCATTTTTTAAAGAAAATCCGTACAAATTGAGCATAGTAATCCCAAAAACCAACCTTTTTTTGTTGAAAATCTGTTAACAAATTGCACCCAAATTTTTTAAAATTTCCCCGGCGGCGCCTATCGGCACCGCCGGACCCCTTCTTTCCAAAAAGTTTTTTGAAAAAGCGCTCCGAAAAAAAGTGATGTGAAAATCAAATCTGAATTTCTATTAATATTCGATGATTTAGTCCAAAAAATGATTTTTGAAATAATTGAAGAAAATTTGTTTGAAAATTTTCATTAATTTAATTTGCTTTATTTTGGGTTTTATTAAATAAAAAACCAAATAATTTTGTATTATTTTCACTTGAAATAAATTAAAATTTGAATTTTTTTTTAAATTTTTAAAATTTTTTTGAATTTTTAAAATTTCCCGGTTGGTCCCGGTTCCCGGTTTTTCTTGCGGTCCCGGTCCCGGTCCCGAAGAAAAATCGAGGTCCCGGTCCCGGTCCCGGCTTCTCAGGTCCCGGCAAGTCCCGGTCCCGGTTTTGGCAAAAATTCCCGGTCCCGTGGCACTCTAGTTTTCAGGGTCGGAGAAACCGATTCTGGGCATCTGTTTTGACCCAATTCGAACCCCAAACCCGGATTCGAACAAAAAAGTCAAAATCCATTTTTCAAAAAAATTCACATTTTATACACAAAATCGCTTCACTATGCCACGACGACGACTCGTATAACCAAAAAATGCGACGGCTCGTATAACAAAAAAAGGCCATGACTCAATTTTGTGTCTAAAATGTGAATTTTTTTGAAAAATTGATTTTGACTTTATTGTTCGAATCCGGGTTCGGAGTTCGAATTGGGCGAAAATAGATGCCGGAATCGGTTTCTCCGACCCTGAAAACCCCTAAAACAAGTTTATTAAAAAAAAAATTTTTTGAAAATCTGGACGCAGATAACCGACAAGTACCGTGATTTTTTGCCACTAAAAATCCTCGCCATATTTATGACAAACTTTTTTTCAGAAAATCAAATTTTGCGAAATCGAATGCTTACAAAATTTAAAAAATTTGTTTTGCTTTTGCCACTTTTCGCCCACATAACTTAGCGCCCGCAAAATGCTTTTCCTAATTTGTTATTTTACCTTTTATTGAAAATTTGACAGAATAAAGGAAGAAATTTTAAGAAATTTGTCTACACAAAAACAAAAAATAAAAACAAAAAATTCTTTTTTTAGCAAAAAACGTTTAACAAAATCGTCAGCGCCATAATCGAAAAAGGCTTCCAAACGCTATTGGAAAGCCAACAAATTTTGGCATCTAATTAACGAGGCCAAACGACGGATCTGGCCCACTACAACAATGATCGTGTGACGACTGAACATGAAGACGCCCACTCAATTTCAGCATGGCTCATCACAAACGTCAAATTTCAAATGGTATGAGGCAAGGGCGTAGCCAGAGCCTTGGCTTTGGGGGGGGCTGAAGTCAAAAATTCGATTTTTAGGGGGTGTATTTTTGGTTTTTTGAAATCCCGAATTATGGGGTGTATTTTACAAAATTTTTCGCCAAAAAATTAATATTTTTGCCGTTTTGGCCTCCATTTTTCAAAAAATGATAAAATGGGGGTCCGGCGGTGCCGATAGGCGCCGCCGGAAAAATTTTTTGAGTATTTTAATGCAATTTTGTTAAGAAAATTGCTTAAAATTTCAAAAAAATTTACTGAAAATTTTTACTTTTTGGGTTTCGGGGGGGGGGGGGGCTTTAGCCCCCTCAGCCCCCCCCCCCCTGCCTACGCCCTTGGTATGAGGTTAGTTTTTGGGATTACTTTTTTTAATACACCAACGGCACCGGCAAATGGTTTTATTGTTAAAATTGGCGTTTTAACTCTCAAATTTAAAAGTGCCGATAAACGACCAAACGTGTGTTACAATAGACAATTGCTTAAAAACGGAACCCTGTGTGGTCGGTTATTTTGAGAACCGCGAAAAAAGTGGTTTGAAAACAATCAAACAAACAAAAATTTCGTCGATCCGGGCCCCAAAACGTGGTTTAAAAAAAATTCTGAGCCATTTATTGTATGTTAGGAATTAAAACAAAAGTTTTTTAAGCATTTTTGGTTTTTCCAAACATGAACAACTGCACCCAAACAAGGAATAATGGTACGAAGATGAGGCCGCCGATTTGGATGGTGAAGATGAGGAAGAAGATGGAGGGTGTTGGAGGGGAAGAAGACGATAACGAAAGTGTCATTTCGTTTGTGACCAAACGAAGGCTGAAAGCAAATGCCGAATATTCTGTGATCATGTAATTTTGTATTTTATGCGTTCTGTTGTTATTAATTTTTTTATGTAATATTGTTATTTGTGTGTAGGAACAGCAAAGCTGTTCGGTGCCGAGCGGCCTCGGTCGAGGGTACGCGAACAGTGGCAATGTTCCAATGTTGTTAATTGTATTTTTCTGTTTTAAAAATAAAGTCTATTCGCTATAATAATAATCTACGGCCTTATTAATTGACATCCCCGAGAGGGGGGGGGGGAGAGGGAGAAACGCTTCCATTTGGGGACCGGAATCGCAATAAATTTAAGGCAGAAGTTTGTTTCCTGAAATTTTTCTTTTTTTCTTTGGAATTTTCTTTTAAAATTTTTCTTAATTTTTTTTTTTTGAAAATTTTCTAATGGTGGGGATGAGGGATTAACTGTAGGGACTTGTCCTGGTAGTGAATATTTTTTGAATTTTAAAGAATTTCTTGTTCAATCATAAAAAATTGGTGTCTGTCCCGCATGTACCAGCTTCAAAATGATTTGTTTACTCTTTTTTTTTGCTACTTCTAATTTAAATGTGATAATATTGTTGCCTTAGAGAAGCCAATGAAAATTCAAAATAGTGAAGGACAGCAGAGACCGAGAAATTGAGCTTTTTCAAAAATTTCCAAAAAACTTTCTTGAAAAAAGTGGAATAAAAAAAATTAGATTTCTTTGAAGAATGTTGCACCTAAAAATGGGACCGCTTGCTATCTTTTCTAGGCCCTAATATCACTGTGAAACCCATGTTGTGATTTTTTTTGGGGGGGGGGCGAGGGCGAGTGTGAAGCCGGCGGGGGACCGAATCGGCTAGGGTGGACGGTACCCGATCCGGCGGGGCAGCATCCAAACCCGGTCATTTATCCTCCTTAATCCGTCCCTTTCCCAATGTAATTTAGTAATTTTTCAGCTATTTTTTTGAAAAAATAAATTTTCTGCTAACAGTCAAAATTTTCATTTTAGGAATCAGAACGCCAAAACTTTGCAAAACTTAAAATTTATTGGGGATTTTCCCTTGTAAAAATGCAAGAGCCGATCTCGAGTTAGAAAAGAAACTTTCAAAAAACAAAAGAGAATTCGATAGAAAAGACCAAAAAATTCACTTAAGCAAAATTTCAATAAAATTGGTCAATAGGAAAAATTTTTTTCCAAGGGCAAACATTTCAATAATTTTAATACTTTTTTAGCAAAGTCCACAATTTAAGGCCAAACCAAATAAAATTTACAATATTCTCCAGAATTTTCCCTTCAAAATGAGCATAAAATGGTTTTATTTGCTCTAGTATTCACCAAGTTATAAGCTAAGAAAATTTCATAAAATTGTCGATGTTGTACGTAACCAACGCTTTTTGAATATGATTTTTTATTGCCACGAAAACTTTTATTAATGAAAAAATAATTCTGCCTTCTTCTTTAAAAGAAGAAATTGAAATTAACACACAACATAGGGAGGACTTGAACCTGGGACCCCCTTTTTGGTGACTAACTCACAGACCACTAAGACGGAAAATCCAACTTAATTGTACTTGGAGCCCAAAATTGAATCGCCGTGTAGATGGTATCCATCCGATTTCGTCACTCGTCATTTAATTAATAAAAAGTGAAATTGCAAAATCAAAAATTATGTGAATTTTTAGACAAAAAATTTTTAATTTGGAATTTAACAAAATGGAATAAACAAAATGAAAATTTTCTTCACAACCTTCGTAGAGTGTGCTGGCTGCTCTCAAAAATTAAGTAAATACAAGAAAAAGTCAAATAATCAGGTCAATTAGTGTGCCATTAATTCCTTATTGCAAAATAAGGACACCAAGCCAAAAGCAAGGACTTTTCAAGGGCTGTCGTTCATCAAAAAATGCCAATTTTTGAAATTTCTAAAACAATTTTTCCGAATAATTCACGAGATGTGTGTGGCAAATGGCAACACTGATCAGATAACAAAAGGGGAGATCAATGGTAAATTAAATGGTAATTGCAATGACAAATTAGGGAGTAATTAAAATATAAAAATAGGACTAGAAAAAATTAACAAATTTGTGGTAATATTGAAAAAAACAAAACATGAAAAATGGCAAAAAATTGTCGTCCATCTCCATTTGCAGAAGAAGGGCATTTCAATAACGAGTCGAAATGCTGTGGTATTACGGTATCCTACTGTAAATCAAAAACAGTACCAATTCAATACAGTAATTATGGAACAAAAAAATGAAAATAAAATATGACATTTATGTACAACATGAGATCGTCAGATTCTCCATCATCAGCTTTGTATAATAATAATACATAATGAAGATTTTGAGAATGAATGATTGGTGAGAAGTTTTTCTTGGAAATTCCCTAAATAAATTTGTTAAGTTTCAAAAATGTCCCCAAAAAATCACAAAAATTGGCATTTTGCGATTTTTTTTTCAGCGGTGCCAAAAACCTGAAAGATTCCAATTCATTTTTTATAACTGTTTAAAATAATTTAATTAAAATTGCATTTCGGGTCCCGCTGCTGGATCGAAAGTCAAAATTTTTCGCGGGACAGAGTCTGCGGGATTAATCTCACACAAAATCCTGCATTTAAGATTTACGGGATCCCGTGAAAATATTTCTAGATTAAGGAGAGGGGCCAGGAAAATTTTCATAAATTTTGGTATGAAATTTGCGATGAATAATTTTTTTAATTTAAGAATTTTATTTTTGGGCCGTGCAAATTCAGCTTTGAAATGCACGGCCTAACAATAAGCATGGAATGTGCCGCGAAGTGTGAAAAAACAAAACAGCGAGAAATAAATGTGAAAATGAAATAGAGAGATGCTCGAGAGTCAAAATTTTACAAAATTCGGAATTCTCGAGAGTGGGAACCCTAGAAAATTGATTAATTCTCGGCTCGAGAACCTGAATTAATCGAGAAACTCAAGAATCATTAATAAAGATGGAACAACAAAACGTCAGACGGGGACTGTGTCGAGAAAGCTTATCTCGAGAACGGATTTGTTGCCATTTTTGGATTTAGGATTTAATTTCCAAATAAACTGATCAATTAATTGATTAAAAGTGCTTTGATCACTCAAAAATTTTTATATAAACACAGTCATTCTTTACATTCTCGACAATTTTGTCTCGTCTGACATTTTGTTAATATTTGCACAATTGACTACTTTTAAGAAAATAAATTCCATAATAAAATTAAAATTTTCGAATTAGAAAATATTGAAATTCCTGGCTGATCGGAACAACAAATTATGTGGTGTAAATGTGTGAACAAATTCAGCACAGTTCGCTCTGAATAGCGATCGGCTGATGGGCGGCAACATCAATAGGTTCTGGAAATTAATTTTTTTTTTTGTTAAATTTTAATTTTAATTTGTCTAAAAATTTTTTTTAAATATTTAAAAAAAAAAAAAGTGGACACGCATTGGTTGACCAACCTCAATCAAATAGTAGGACTGCAACAGCACACGACGCAACGCAAAGTTTGGAGACGAACAAAAAAGACAGAACAAATAAAAGAAATAATCAATCAAAATAATCGATACAACAGCGATATACAGAGTGCGAGAAGAGAGAGCGCAAAATTGAAGGACAGCAGAGAAAAAGAGCAACAAAGAGACTACAAATGTACGGTAATGTAGCGACTAGCAGCAGCAGAACAAAATACGGTAATGAAAACAAACATGGAAGCATGGTAATGTGGAACTAAGTCGGACGAGATGCATTGAGAGTGAGTTATACGGTACTGTTGGGTACTGTTCACTGTAATTGCCAGTGTGAACCCAACTAGGAAATTCATGTCAATAATTGATCAGTTTCTACCATTGCTGGAATGATCACCAAAAATAATTATTCTGATCAGTCCGAAATGGGTTCACATTGGAATAGTAAATAAGTCCAACAAGAATGGGCATACTGTATAACTAGGGGTACCATAAGATACTGTACCCAAGTGGTATAACATAACACATGAATGGGCCAACCATTCATTTCTGATCAACATAGTAAAGGTGGCGCGAGATTCAAACCAAAAAAGGTGAAAAAAGTGCGCAAGGGTAAAATTGTCAAAAAAATAGTTTAATATTTTGGACAAAAAAAATCGGGACAAATTGCCAAATATAAGTAAACCGACAAATGGTCAAAAAGAAAGCAATGCGAAATTTGGCCAAAAGCGGGGAAAAATGTCCACATTCCAGAAAATAAAAACACACAATATGGTACAAATGGTCAACAAGACAGATGACCAAAAGTGGGACAAATGGTCCAAAAATGTGGGTGAGACAAATCGACAAATAAACGCCAAATTAAAAAAAAATAGTGCGCCAATGCCTTTGCCAGTTTGGCGCCGCCGTCCAACTCAGTACGGACGGTCGCGCGGTCTTTTCAGCTGCACTTTGAGCCGCTTCGTCCCAATTTGGAAGCCGTTCATCGCCTGGATGGCCTGGTGGGCGGATGTAGAGTTGTCATAGGAGACAAAACCTGCACAAATAATGATCGTGATGGCACGGACAATCAACCCAATTCTGCCCGACAATTTTTGGCACAATTAAGCCAAAAAATAGGGGGGAGGAGCAAATTGGCATTATGCCAAAAAATGAGACAAATTGGCTCGCATTGAAAAAGCATAGTTTACGCGAAACACAGAAGGAATATGTACTTGTATAAATGTATATGCACATAAAATTTTCTGATTAAACTCGAAAATGATCAAAATTTGTGATCAGACCCCGCGAATTGATCAGGGCTAATTAATTTCTTATTGTCGACCATTTGTCCTTGAAAATGATTAGGTAGAAAAACTACTGTTATAACGCATTTTCAAGAGCAGTAAACCAAATTTTCAAGTACAGTTCTTTGCTATTCAAGGACGAGATGATGCCAATTATTAAGCCCAAGTCAGTGGAGAAACAAAAAATAAATTAACATCATTTTCACCACAATGCCAAAAGGGCATATTTTGAATTCAAATTGATTACAAAAACCCAAATAATATTTGGACCAAAGACTGAAATAAATTTACGGCAGCTAAATTAAACGGCACTTTTCTATGTGCCGAACAGTTTTGACAATTGAACAAAAAAACTGACCAAAACATTTGCTCTGATTGGTGGCACGATCGACAAACACCTGAACAGCGGACACAGAATGAAATAGGCGATAAATTGTCATAAATGCTAATTGTTGCAGAATAAATGAGAATTATTACGCATTTATCAAATTAGAAGGCTAATTGATTTGCATAATTAAATGACGAATTGTCACATGCATCTTGCCAAATTAGTGGGCTAATTGATATTGCCGAATTAGACTGCTAATTCATATTGCTAATTAGTGGGTTAATTGATATTGCCGAATTAGACTGCTAATTCATATTGCTAATTAGTGGGTTAATTGATGTTGCCTAATTAGAGGGCTAATTGATGTTTCTGATATTGCCTAATTAGAGGTGTAATTTCTCCTATTGTTTATCGCAACAAATTCTTTGGCATTCAAATTACCTTTGCGCTGAGCACTTGGCCAAACGGTATGAACATTTGGGCCAGTTTGGCATCGTCAAACTCTTGTGGCAAATGGTAGATGAACAGGTTGCACCCATCCGGGCCCAGCAGTGAGTATTCTTGAAAAGGGAAAAATTGTTGAAATTTTGAAAACCTTAACTTTTATCACTGCTGAGGCTGCCGAATTTTTAATGACTTTATATATATATATATATATAATTTGTCATTATTTTAGCCTGAATGTTTTTCGTGGTTTTGAAAAAATTTCGAAAAAATTTTTTTATAAAAAGTTGAAAAAAAAGATAAAAATTTTCTAAAAAAAAATCTCAGACTCATTTAATGACCAGAGCAACCCTAGTCGAAGCTGTTGATTAACAGACCGTCTCTCAATGATTGGGCCTGTTGGTATTGCTGTTGTTGTTGCTGTTGGGTCGCGCCGGCGCCAATTGTTGTGATAAGTTGCGGTTGTTGTTGTTGCTGCTGCTGCTGTTGCACTGCTTGCTGTTGTTGGACAAGCAGTGCCGCTTGCTGCAGGGCATAACTGTACATGGCGGCCGCTACAGTAAGAAAAAAAATTACATATATATATAATACGATAGATTTTGAGTGAGTGTAGAATGACAGAAAGTTGTGATCAAAGAGCAAAAAGCTAAATCTTGATCAAATCATGCCGGAATAAAAAACGATTCGGCCTGCTCAGATCAAAGATTGCTCAAAAATATAATCAGATCAATGATTTCTGGGAAAGGTGATCAAATTATGGAAATGCTTAAAACAGGACTGATCAGATCAAGTTCTGAAAAAGCCCGAGCAAATCATGGAATTGCTTAAAGTTCCCGATCAGAACAATGATTGCTAAAAAATTGATCAGAGCATGAAATATCTTCAAAAGGTCTGATTCGATCAAGGATTGATTGGTGGCACCATCTCACAGAGGCCCGATCAGAACCGAACAAAACTTTCTAGCCCAAAATTCGAGCACAAATCCAACAACATACAGTTGATCTGCTGGTTCTGTTGCTGTTGCTGGTGTTGTTGCTGTTGTGCCATAATTGCCGCGGCAGCGGCCGCCTGCTGTTGTGCCATAAGCGTAGCGGTTGCAGCCGTAGCCGGGTCAACCATGGCACCAGCACCGCCACCACCCATGGCCAGCAACTGCGCGTACGGCGTAACGCCGCTGGTGCCGTTGGCGCCACTTCCACCAACAATGCCAACCGACGCGCCCGACGGATAGCTGGCTCCACTAGCGGTTGCCGGGTCTCCGGACGCATTGCTGCCGCTCGCCTGTGGCTGCGTGCCGGACGCGGAAACGGAAACCGTCTGGTATTCGGCGCCGCATTTGCCACCGCTGACACTGCTAATGAATGAGGGCGTGCCGGTGGCGGCGGAATATTGTTGCGCGGCAGCGGCCTGTTGCTGCAACATTTGAAGAGAATTTGCCGCCACGCTTGGCATCGCGGTTGCGCCCGCATTGAACAAAGCGTTGCCGCCAGCCGTTTGGGTTTGGAATAAGCCGGCGGCCGAAACGGCAGGCAGAAACTGCTTAATTAGGCATGGTTTTTATTCGAGAGTGAAGTTTCTCAAGAAAAATCGCGGTTTCTCTTTCTCGCTCTCTCCCTCTCTCTCCTTTATCTCTCCTCTCGTTCCACTCTACTCACTTCCTCTCTCTCTCCTCTCAATCTCTCTTCTCTCTCTCTCCTCCATCTCTCTCTATCTCTCTCCTCTCTCTCTCCTCCATCTCTCTCTCTTCTCTCTCTCTCTCTCCCCTCCACCTTCTCTCTCTTCCACCTTCAGTCTTTTCTCTCTCCCCCCCACTCACGCTTTACCTGATGAAGCGTGGCCATTGGCAAATAAGCGGCGCCCGGGGTGCCGGCCAGCGCATATGTGGGATTTGTAATCATTGCCGCTTGTTGCGCAGCCATTGAAGCGACAAGCTGGGCCTGTTGTTGCGCTTGGAGCAGCTGGAAGGCATGTGTAAAAACAGTTAAAATAAAAATTTTGAAAATTTCGGCACCGCCAGAAAAGGAAGAAATCATCCCAGGGGAGACAGGGGTATGTAAGAAAAAAAAAAGGATTTTCCAATTGAAAATTTTGGATTTAATCCTGTTGATATCCATCCAAGACATCCGCCCACATAATTTTTAGTGGAATTTCCTTAACGAAATCACCAAAAATTTCAAAATATTTCTGTAGCAGTTCGTACAATTGGCGCTTTGTTCATTGACTTTACGCACAATATTTTTCTAATTTCGAAAAATAGGAATTTTTCGCATTTTTAAAATAAATAATTTCGCTTTTTTTATTTATTTAATTCAAAAAATTTGAAAAACTTTTTGAATTAAATAATTGAATCACTTGAAGAAAAATCGGTACTTTTCCGTTTTGGGGCCAATGTTTGAATTTTTTTTTAAATCAACAGCGGGCGCGTAGAACTGTTAAAGTTACGCGTCAAAATTATTTCGGTGACATAAATATCACAATTTGAGCTAAGGTCTCTTCGAATCGGTCTACTCCACGGGTTTGATATTTTCAAGCCAGAGGAATTCGCAAAAGTACGAGTCAAGCATTTATTACAATTCTACTCGTCCGCTGTTGATTTTTAAAAAATGCAAACTTTGGCCCCAAAACGGAAAAGTACCGAAAAATCCTCAGATTTTTTTGGTAAACCAAAAAAATAGAAAAGTCTCGGACGGCTTTACTGTCTCGTGCCGATTCTCTCGCTCAAGAAACAAGCCAAGGATCACACGCACTGATCCCACCGTCGCCCGTCGCTTACCCCAAGCTGTCCCGCGCTGGTCAACGCGCAACTATTCGCCGCCGCGGTCGGACTGGTGCCGATAAACGGTGTGCCGCCGCCGCCGCCCATCGCAGCGGCCGCCATCGCCGCTGCGGTGCCGGCCGCTGCCATTGTCGCTGGGCATTGGGCAGCCGCCATGCCGGTGGCGGTGGCACCGCCGCCGAACGCCGCCGCGCCGACCAATTGGTTGGCCAACAGCGGATTAAGCATGCCAATTTGGGTGGCCATCTGTTGCATGCGGCGCATCTGGCGCTCCTTCTCCGTGTCCGCCAGCTTCACCGTCAGCGCGCCGGAAGCGCCGCGCATTGTTTGGCTGCCGTGCAGTGTGAGGATGGCACGCTGCGCCTCATGCGCCTGGCCGAACTTGACGAAGGCACAGCCCTGGAAAGGTGTGGGAACTTAGTGACCAAGTTTCAAGACTCTCGACCGGGATGAGGTGACCTCGTTTCGAGAGTGCTTGATCGGGCTTTAAGTTTTATTGAGTTCTTTGTTCGCCGTACCATGAATTTGATCAACGGAATACGGTTCTGATCAAAAACTGAGCAAAAAGGCACCCAAGTCCTGAACATGGACCGGAAAAGAAGCACTGGCGATCTCGATCGAGCTTTTGCTAGGCTTTTTCGGCCCGGGTGTTTTTGAATTTTTCTATGGGTTTCTGTCTGCTGTGCTCATAATGTCGTGGCATCGCTCATCATATCGTCAAAGCGACACCGACCTTTGATGCACCGTCCGCGGCGCGCAGTACAGTGATCTCCTCAATGTGGCCAAACGGTTGGAACATTGCGCGCACGTCCTCCTCCCCGTACTGCTTGGACAGCATGCCAACCTTTGAAATGAAGCAATTAAACAATTATTGCATTGCCCACCCTTTTTATAGGGGACATTTTCAGAGAGCTGAGCCTATTGTAAGTGTTTTACAAGGACGTCCTTGTTAATCATAAGAATTCTTGCTTGAGGGAAAGTAAGTTATCAATTTGTTCGCTCATGTGGCAACGGAAATGTCCTTCCTTTCAAGGACAAATTTAATCTAAACCGGAGGCTAACGGTTTATCAAGGACGCCTTTGTAAATCATTAAAATCCTTTCTTTTCAATAAGATCAATTTTAAATGAAGCGCTAATTAATGGGAATGCAAATATCATTGATTTCAAGGACAAATTTATATGGTAAAGCGAATGCTAACAATTAGCAGTCAAGGACAAAAAAACTCACAAACAATTTCCTGTCCTCATGCTTTGGCGAGCTGCTTCTGCTGTCCGTGTCCGCCGGCTTCACCTGCATGGCCCGGTTCATCTGAGAAGGGTGGCGGGAAAACGCATTTAATTGGCTAATTAACGGGGAGAGTGGAGGGTGTTCATGACAGTTCACATACTCGTAGTTTTTTTTTAATCCGAAATTATTTTTTCTTATAAATGCCATGAAAAATTTGAAACAAGTATTTAAATGCCAAAAACTTGACGATAATTTTATTTTTTCAAAAAAAAATTTCTCTCGTTTACCCCCGGAAGCGTTTTCCGATCGTGTAGTGCCGCCTGGCATTTCAGCGCACTTTCCCGATGGCAATAGGTCAGAAAGGCACAGCCCTAAACAGAAAATGTGATATGGCTATTGGCACATTACCGGCTACAGTAACACTTGTCGGATTTTTTAGTTACCGTATACCTTGTTCAGTGAAAAGAAATCTTGTTGGACTACAGTAAGCCAAAAAGGCGGAGTGGAAAAAAAAATGTCGACCTTGTGCACCCCGGTGGTTTTGTCCTTGAGTATGCTGAACTCGTAGATTTTGCCGTACGCTTCGAACACGTGCCTGAGATCCCTTTCTTCCAGATTTCTTGGGATCTGCAAAAGTGGCTTTGTTTTTTTTTGATGGGTTTATCCCAATTTTTTGGATGGAATTCACTCATTTTGCAAATGACATTCGATAATTTCAATTTTGTTTTTGTGAAAAACTAAAATTTTCAAAATTTCCCGCTAATTCTTACGCTTAGAATATTTTAAAAATTTTTCGCTGGATATTATATATTTTTTGTATGTATTTGGCTTTTTTCCGTAAATTTAGTTAAATTTTTTTAATAAATTTAAATTTGAACCCTGCTGGAGAGTCTTTAAATTTACATTTTTCTTTTTTGAAATTTTTATATAAAAATCGCAAGCCTTTCTTTGGTCCCCTTTTTTAAACTTCTGCCATGCTATTTTTGACTTTAATATGGCCCACAATTTTGCCAAATTTTTGTTTCACGTTCGTCCATCACTTTTTATTCATTTTCATAAATCAAAAAATTCTTCTTACTGTCATTTCATGCGTTTTGTTAACCCTCAAGACCTTAGAAACCATAATCACCCATCATTTACCCCTCTAATTACTGCGGCAAAGTTTCGCGCATAAATTTACACCCAACACAAACAAGGATGGCACCACAAAAACAAGCACCTGTCCAACAAACAGTTTGATGGCATCCGGGTCTTT
Source organism: Heterodera glycines (assembly GCA_004148225.2). NCBI lineage: Eukaryota > Metazoa > Nematoda > Chromadorea > Rhabditida > Heteroderidae > Heterodera > Heterodera glycines. Next base: position 1,218,091 of record CP049713.1, read on the forward strand.
GACCGGGAACCCATTGCTGTCCGTCGATGAACACCGTTGTTGTTGTACTTGTTGCTGTTGTGCCGTTGTGGCGGCGCGTGCCGTGCCATTCTCGGCCGCCCCATTTCTCGTGCCATTGTTGCTCATAATTAGTCGGGGCCCAATTTCTGTCGGCATTTGACTGCTGCTACATTCGATAAGAATGGCGCCGCCGGCACTATTATTCTTGTTGTCATGCCGTTGCTGTTGTACCATTTTTCTCGTTCTTCTTCATTCCCTCGGGGGAATTGTGTGAAAAGTGTGTCTTTTGTTTGACAAGTAGTCGTCGAGACTCTCGACGGACGGATGCCACAAAAAAATATATCAAAAATATTATTTTGCCAGCCAAACAATGATGAATGTTTCGTCCCTCATGCAAAAGTTAAAAGCATCAAGGAAATGTGTCCGGGAGCGGGGGTACGGCGAGTGAGAAATTCTTGTGCCAATGCTTCTCGGCCAATCCCGCCCACGGGGTGCACTACTTGTGCCACAAATCGATGGCACACACTCACACAGACAGTGCCAGAGTGATGGATGGCGTTGAAGCGGAATGAATGGAAATAATGAGGGTTTGGCCAGTGCCGCGGCGCGGGTCGGTCGGGACTGCGAGACGGTAACCATGTGCCGAGGGACAGAGGGATAAAGACACACAATGATTGAGTGACAGACAGACAGTCGGCTGGTCTGGCTTCATCATTCTCGCCACTCTCGACCTACTCTAATCCCCTCAGCAGGGCTCATGCATTTGGGTAGATGAAGCCTCTCCCGTGCCCTTTTCTCTGCCCCCGTTGCGCCCCAGGCAGAGCACAGTCTATGCTTTTGGCCTCATCATCATCATGGATGGCTTCTTCTTGGATGGGGAGAGGGAGCATTCGCTTTTCTGCCCCTCGGGGGCTCCGTGCAATTGGGAGGGGTAGGGATAAAGCCTTAGACTTTTTTTTCTCTCGGGTCGATGTTGGCTAAAACTCCGACTCAGCCGAAGTTTTCTTTGTTGGTCAAACCTTTAACAATTTTGGCAACATTCAAAAACTCGAAATGTTTAAAAGAAATTTTCAAAATGCTAATGCTAAGCAATTAAATGGCTCACAGAAAAGTCACAATTTTTGGTGTTTTTTTCATAATTTTTGTGAACTTTTTTTAATTTGGCATTCTTTTATAATTATTAATTACTAAGAAAATTGCCTGTAATTAGCTTTTGAATGTTCCCATGTTTGTTGGGTTAAGTTAACAACTTTACAGTTATATTAACTCAAATGGTTCATGTCAGACGAAGTTGGCCCGCTCCGTCTCCCCCCACCCCCCCCCCTCCCCTGTCAAAGTGCCAAAAATTAAATTGTGCCGAATCAGCTTCATTTTGAAAAAGGCAAATTTGTTTGTGCCAAACCAGTTTGGGCGATAGAGATAATGGAGGACGAAAGGGGTGAAACCGGTCGGTCCATTGCCGACTTTCACAAGCAGTATTTTTTTTGTATATTTGGTAAATAAAATTTTTGTTTTTTGGCCATTTTCTCCAAGTCGCCGGTCTCATTTTTGAATAGCTTAAAAAATCCTACAACATCAAGAACTGGTGCCACCAATGGGAAAGAGTAAAATCTGGCATTCTCAAGCTCCCTCATCCCCCGCCGAGAGCTCGGCTCTCCTCTCGGTTCATATGCCATCGAAGAGGCTCTCTTTAAGAAGCCAGCAGAGCAAATCCTCACTGCCGTCGCTATCTTCGTACCCCCAGGGGTTTTGTGTGTGCTTGATGAAATCGCCCCTACCCCCCCCCCTCCCTCCCTCTTCAGTCCGTGCCTCGTTTTGTTTTTACATGTTCCACCACCACCACCATGGCACCCGCCCCGCCGTGCCCGGCTCAAGCAAGCAGAAGTGGCAGCTGGTGGAGGTCGCGCTAATCGTTGTGCTCCATCTCCTCTCTTCTCATCCGCCGAATGTGATGTGTGTGTGTGTGTGTCCCATCAATTTGCGTGCGCCAGACGAGGCTTAAAAGCTGCTACTCCCTGCGTCCCCCTTCCCGCCCCCTCCCCCAATTCAACCGTTTCTCCGTTTTCTTCGTCGAGTCGAGTGCCAATTTTGGCGAGGAGAGAGGCGGGAGACAGTGGCCCTACCCCGCCTGGGACGCGGACACCAGAGAAGGAGAGAGAGAGAGAGAGAGAGAGAGAGAGAGAGAGAGAGAAAAGAAAAAAGAAGAGAAAGAGAGACTGAGTGAGAGAGGGAGAAAAGAGAAGAGAAAAAAGAAGAGAGAGAGAGAGTGTGTTGAGGAAACGAGTGAAAATGCTAATTGCATGGAATTGGGTGGCGAATTGTGAAAGGATTGAGAGGACAAATGCTGCCATCAATGGAAATGAACGAATGAATGCTTTGCCATGGATGATGGAAGAGGTGGGCAGAAACAAGGACAGAATAATGGCTTAAATTGGTTGGTAATTTGCTGCTGGTAAGGGCGATTCTTGGACAATGAAGCAAAACAAACAAAAAAACAAAATTTTGAAATTTTATACATTATTTTGAATTATAAAAAAAATCCGTTCTGATTTTTGTGAGGAATTCATAAATTTCGGCGCCGCGCCAGAGGAATTTGGATCAGTTTATTACAGGGTTGCCAGATGAAAATTTTAAAAAGCCTCATTTGGCAGGCAAAAAAGCCTCATTTTGGGTCAAAAAACCTCATTTTTACAAAATTTATTCAAAACACGTTTAAAATGTTCAAATGTTATATTTTTGATTGTCCATGATCGATTTGAGTATTTTTTTTGTTCGAAATAAGCATTTTGTGAGATTCTGAGCATGAAAAATCGAAGTTGATTTTTTTGCGGCGCTTTTTCCAAAAAACTTGGGGAATTGAGGGGCCGGCGGTGCCGATAGGCGCCGCCGGAGGGGGAAAATTGAGAATTTTGACCATATTTTTAGCAGATTTTCATTTAAAAAAATTCATAATTTTGTGGATTTTCGAAAAAAATTGTAATTTTCTGACTAAATTTGGGTGAGATTTCCGTTTGATACTCTATTAAAAACCAAAATTTAAATTAAATAATTGCCAAACATTATGCCAATTTATCAAAATTTAAAAGATTCTGAGGATTTTCCCCAAAAGTCTCAAAAATCCTCAAAATTTCTCAAAAAGCCACAAAATGAGGATAAATCCTCAGATCTGGCAACCCTGGTTTATTAACTTTGTTTGCAATTGCAACCTTCTCCTTCGTAGAATGAAAATGTTTGTAGAATTTGTGTCCATTTGATTACAATTTGGATTTATATAAATTTTGGCATAATGTTTTTTATTTATTTAAAACTTTTTAAAAAGCTTTACCAAAGCTAAAGCTTAAGCTTCATTAAAAGCAATTAACTCCACATTTTTTCCCTTTAAAAGCTCTGTTTTAACATTCAAAATTTTTTACCCATTTTAGCCCAGTATTTCAACAATTTATCATTTCACTTTCAATGACAATGAACCGACTTTTGTCCGGCCGTTCTCTGCTCCCCAAAATCTTGCGAAATTTTTCACACAGCAATCGCCTCGCCGCCTCCGAGGCGGACCCGGAACATTACGGCTATTTCCCGGACCCAACCGAACAGACGTGGGGCCTGGAGAGGGAAATGCTTGCTGCCCGCCTGAAGGGCGAAGATGTGGGAGAAAAATTTCGATTTTTTTTTGAAAGTTTTTTTGAAATTTTAGCGCTACTCACCCAAAATTTATTACCGCGCTGAACATTCGACCAAGGATGTCCCAAATGTGGTGCGAGTCCATTTGGAGGACAAAGTCGTCGGATGCCTTTGTGTGTGAAATTTACAAATTTTTGCGCTACGTTAAAAGTGGGGGATTTTGAATTTTATTAAAAAACAGGGGGGGGGGCTTTTTCTCGGAGACTTTTGGGGTCCCTGATCATGAATTTTACATCTATTTTGATCAGTTTCTAATCCATAACTCGACATTGAACAAAAGTTGAAAATCCGATTCGTGATTATTAGAGCTCGACCTGGACCTGGATTTTTCCTGGGTCCAGGTCCGGGTCCAGGTCATTTTTCGTCAACCTGGATTTTTGTCCAGGAAATCCAGGTCCAACATGGAATCCAGGTCCAGGCTTTTTTCAAAATACCGAGCTCTAGTGATTAGGGATTCCAAAAAGCTCCGAGAAAAAGTTTTAAATTTTAGGCGAACACGACGGAGACCATGTGAATTATTGGCACATCAGAAAAGGCGACACAAAGCGATGCGAGTGCGGACATTGGTAAGCGAAGAGAGTGGTGGGAAATCAAATGAAATTCTGAATTTTGGATTTGGGCCCTAATTTTTCTCGTAAATTTTTGCCCAAAATTTGGTCCGTCGCCAAGAAAAATTAGACTGACAAAAAAATGGGCTGGAAGAGCTAAAAAAGCTCTTAGGACAAAATTTGGGGCCGCTAGGCGCCGCCGTAAAAAATTTGTTTTGAAAATTTTAGGCATTTGGGAAGGGTTGGGCATTTTGTAATATTTTCTCATATTTTCATTTAAAATGCAGCGGTTTCGCTGAACATTTAAGCATATTTTAATGAAGAAAACTATTGTTTGAGTAATTTTTCGTAAAATTTTAAAAATTTAAACTGAAAAAAGTTTTTTCGGTTTTATGGTTCTGGGTTCGTAATTTACTAGAATGAATTTCATATTCATGATAAGCGACCCCTAAAATCCTTTGAAAATTTTCATACATTTTTTTTTATTTCCGAAAAATGGGTGGGGGCGGTAAGGGGGTGACAAACAAATTTCCAACTTTTCACAGGTTCAAAGGCGTGCAAGCAGACACCGACAGTTTCGACTGAATGCGGTGGACACCGATTTCTCGCTTTGAAGAGGATAGGAAATTGTTTTGGTTGATTAAATCTTTATTTTTTGTTTTGTCTTTTCGTTTTCAATAAAATGTATATTATACAAATGAGACATTGTCTGGTCGATAGTATGTCAAACGGTGAAAAGACACTTTTTTAAGGTAATACTGCCGATGGTTGCCCCACTTTTTTGATGCAATTTTTTTTGTTTTCAAAATCATGAAAACATGCTTCCAGGGCTTTCGAGGGTCGCTGATCATGAATCCGGCATCCATTTTGACCTATTTCGAACCCGGGCTCGAATTCGAACAGAAAGTCGAAAATAAAAAAAATTGAAAATTCGCTTTTTGTTTCTAAAATAGATTAAAACAAGCAAAATTAACTAGAAACCATTGCAACACCAGAAAATAATCATTCTACACAGATTCGAACATAAAAGTTAATTTTGAAAGTTCGACGTTTTGTTCGAATTCGGGTACGGTGTTCAAAATAAGTCGAAATTGATGCCGGATTCATGATCAGAGACCCTGGAATGGAAGCATGTTTTTATGACTTATGAAAACAAAAATTTTCATCAAAAAAGGGGGGCAACCATCGGAAGTATTACCTTTTTAAGACTGGTTTTGTGCGTTCCCGGTGACGTTCATTGGCACCGTTTGACAGTGCCTTTGAGCCACAAAAAAAAACGGTGCACAACAAAATCGGGGCCGAATGTACAAAAATTAGAGCTCGAGTTCCATATTGGACCCAGATTTTTTCGGGACCAATAATCTTTACATTTACCATTTTGGACTACTTTTTTAACTCATTTTTTCGATAAATGGGGGAAACAAAAACTGCACAATCACCGAGCCCGAGATTTTTTTCTGCCAATTGCCAACGAACCTCGCGTTTGACGAAGGGATGCTAAGAACTACGGGCAGAAATGGCTAAAATTGCTGCACCCCGTGCATAATACTTCTACAAAAGGTACAGATTGGAGGGCAGCAATGTTTGGCGAAAAGATACGATCGGAGTTTCTAACTTCCCGATCAGAGGCGGCCCAATTGGCGTCAGTCGGGATTTGTGCAATCACTTCTTTCTGACAATGTTAGTGTTTTTCCGCAGCGATTTTACCACACCCATGGGTTTATTCCACCATAGGATTTGCCATCTACACAATGGTTGACAAATTTCGTGCAAAATCTAACGGCTTAACCAAATCCAGCAAAAACAAACAAACAAAAAAAGACCAAATTTATCGTTAAAATAAGTTGATAAAGCATATCCGTCCATTTGAATGGTTGTGGCCCTAAAGAGGGCCGTTTGGGATAGTTTTGTTTGATGATTCCTCTCCTCCTCCGTTCTTCCCGTCCCGCTCAACCGCCAAATCCGTACAACGTGCGGCCTTGGCGTTTCAGCGCGTAGACAACGTCCATGGCGGTGACAGTCTTCCTCTTCGCGTGCTCGCAGTACGTCACCTGGGGCAAATCATTCATTTTAAAAAGTTCGAAAATTCTCCAAGAGTCGGAATTTGAGTGTTTCTAAGTGTGAAAAACTATGTAAAAAATGAGACCAACTCTGCTTTTCGTTTCTTCAATGCCCGTGCCAAAACACTCAAATTTGTTGGAAAAACACATCCCGGTTTCAAAGGACAAATAACCCAAAAACGTCAATTACCGCGTCACGGATCACATTCTCCAAGAACACCTTCAGCACTGAGCGAGTCTCCTCGTAGATCAGGCCGGAGATGCGCTTGACGCCTCCACGACGAGCCAAACGGCGAATGGCCGGCTTGGTGATGCCTTGGATGTTGTCACGGAGCACCTGAAAATGGGAAAATTTGCTTTGGTAAAAATAAATTGTTAAATAGTTTTTGCATTTCTAGAAAATTAGACTGGTTTGGCCAATGCAGAAAGAATTTTCGAATTTCCGATAATTTAGTTGAAAAAACACTCACTTTACGATGGCGCTTCGCGCCTCCCTTTCCAAGTCCCTTTCCTCCCTTTCCGCGTCCGGACATTTTTGCTGATTGGTAGACTGTAGAGAATTAAATGAGCAAAAGAAGAAGAGTGAGGAATAGAATGAATGTGGGCGCTATTTATGCTAAAAAAAATGGCGGCTAAAATGTGCAGGCACGCGGAGACTCCTTTCGTGTTGAAAAAAATCCATTTCAAAAAGTGACGCCGTCTTACTTTCTCTCTCACACACTCTCTCTCGTCCATTTCTCTCTGCTCCCACAAGGGGTTTGCATTGTCTGCCTATGGGATGGGCGTTCCCTCCACATTGTCTACATAAAAGGGCTCACAGTCGCCCCATTCCCCACTTTCATTCGAAAGCAAGCGGATCGATTCACCCAGAGCGTTCTCTTCAGCAAAACCTTCACTTTTCTCCATATTTCGTTAACAAAATGCCACCAAAACCATCCGGCAAGGGAGCGAAGAAGGCAGTCAAGTCGACCAAGGCGGTGCGCACGGGAGACAAGAACGGAGAAAGGCCCGCAAGGAGTCTTACTCGGTAGGTTTTTTTTTTGAATTTTCAGGGTTTTCCATGAGGGTTGGAAATTTTTTCGAAAAAATAACCAAAAACGGACTTTGGCTAGCAAATCCTCTAAAATTCAAATGCTTTTAATTTGCTTATTCAAAGCAAAATGCAATTCTTAATCTAATCCGTCCGTCTTTCCAGGTGTACATCTACCGTGTGCTCAAGCAGGTCCACCCGGACACCGGCATTTCCTCCAAAGCGATGTCCATCATGAACTCGTAAGGCCCAAATTTGCGTATTCCCGTCGCAATGCTCAATTTTCCCATTTTTTAAGGTTTGTCAACGACGTTTTCGAGCGCATTGCTGCGGAAGCCTCGCGATTGGCCCACTACAACAAGCGGTCCACCATCTCATCGCGCGAAATTCAGACGGCTGTCCGACTGATTCTGCCCGGCGAGTTGGCCAAACATGCCGTGTCCGAGGGGACCAAGGCGGTGACGAAGTACACCTCGTCAAAATGAGCAGGAGACGACGAATGCGGTGGTGATCGTACGGAAAAACAAAACTATCCCAAACGGCCCTCTTTAGGGCCACAATCACTCAAATGGACGTGCATGACATTTTTTTAATTTTATTTATGTAACTGATAAAATCGTTTCGCTTTCTTTTTAATTTGGGTGATACTGTTCGAGAACCACAGGAAATGCTTTTTCCATGAAAAGTCAGGACCCTAGTAATAGTTTCCAATTCCGTCAGTTTCTTTTACATTTATCAAAATAATATACACCAAACACATCAACCAAAGAAAAAGAAATTAATAAAGTAATCAATCATATGATATCCGTCGCATCCCGCTCCACTTTGACCCCACCCTCGTCCCCGGAAGAGGAGGCGGAGGAGGAAAAATCGTCATCCGAGTTCTGTGCATCTTTCGTCGTCTGTGGCGGTGGTTGTTCTCCATCCGCCGTTTGTTGCTGCTGCTGTTTGTGTTGCCGTTCCTCCCGCGACAGATGGCGTCGGGCCCGGTTCGCGCCCAGCAGTCCGTCAGCGGCCAGCACGCGGTAGAAGAGCACAAAATTGGTGGTGGACAATGAGCAAATAACCAGCGTGTTCACCAGCAGCAAATACCAATCCAACTTCCATTTGATGAACTCGCTGATCAGCCAGCCTGGAGACACAAACAGGGAGTGGAAGAAGCAACAAAAAAAAATCGCTTCAAAGGCGCTTTCTCGAGGGGGAGGGGGTTTTTGGGTCGGTGATCAGTGATCAAGAATATGGCATTCATTTCGACCAATTGCTTTGGACAATAAAGGTGGACCTTGGTGAAAATGAATTTCGGACTCTTTGTTGAATTCGGGTCCGGGTTCGAAATCGTCCGAAATGAATGTCATATTCGTGATCGCAACCCCTAATACACCTGGAAACATTGAACGACTTTCTGCCAAAGTGTTTTTTGGCAATTGTTACTGGACCAAATAACAAATTATACAAAAACACAACATACCAATGAGGCCCAAGCTTACAACGATGCGGAAGAGCATGAACGTGGCAATGTTGAGCAGTGCGATGATTTTGAACAAGTTCGACTGTTTCGGCTGGCGATACAAATTGCACAACGAACGGGAATGGAGCAAAATGCTGACCAATAATGGAAAAGAAATGAAACGAATTGATAAACATTGAAACAGCAGAATGATATGGATTTCAATTTTTAAAAAATTGTCAGAAAGCGCATTAAAAAATAATAATACTGAAAAACACTGACTGCAATTTCATTCTTAAAAACCAACCACATTGGCAATTTTTTTAAAAAATAAAATAATTGTATTTCGTAATAAAAAACTGATTTTCTAAACATTTTTGGCCATAACTTTTTTTGAGATCACTACAAAATTTTGCTTGCAGAATAATAGAGGACTCTTGAGGCTATTGAATGATACCACCAAGAATGATTAATTCTAATTTTATGGAAAATATGGCAATTAAAGTTGCCAAATTGTTTTATGGTTGTGTTATTTTTAAATGTTTCTAGCGTTAATTTTTCCAAAAAACCAACGTACCTGTTCACCTCCATGAGCAAACCAAGCGTGATAATGTACAAAAATTTGCAGGACAAATGCGTGACCATTAAGGCGACCAGCACAACAACATGGTGGAACAGCAGCTCAATGATGCGGGCAGAACGCTCGTTGATCACCAAGTCGATAAAGTCGTGCACCAAATAGCCAAAGGACATGTACGTCTACAACAACAAAAATTGTGGTGGAATAGGTGGCAGTAAAATGCCAAAAAAATAAAAAAGCCAAACAAAAAAAAAGTGATTGAATGGGGTGACAAAGTGTTGATAAATTGGACGAGTTGTGCATTTTTAGACATAATTTGTTAACACTTTTACATGCTATGATGGTAAGAGTGAAAGAAAATGAATGACCCACAATTGGTTAAATTTGTTGTGTTTTTGAGCACCCGAGTTTGAGTTTAGTAAAGTTGTTGGGATTAAATATTTAAAAAATTATCTCTAGTTTAATGGGCTTGAACCCGGACGTGCATAAGTGGAAACAAAAAATAATCGATTTTTCACAGACCCTTAAAATTTTTATTTTTTCATAGGGGAGAAAATAATCAATTCATGAGGCCCTGGAATTTTTTTAAATCGAACACCAAATATCAGCACTATGAAAAGGCGCAATTGAAAACTGAACATTCTTTGAGTGTGAAAGAGAGAATTTTGTTTTTTTGTTGTCATTTTGCCAAAATCACCAACCAAATAACGCGCGTCGAGCGAATCCTTGTTGACCAGGTCGTCAATTTGGTGGAAATCAAAGCGTGTGAGAATGGCAAGTGCCCAAATGCCGGACAAAATGGAATGGAACAGCGACACAAATTCATTGGAAATACGCCATTTTTTGTTGGGTGGTACAATCTAAATAAATTAAAATGCATTTATTTTTTTTTTAATTTTTGAGTTAGTTAAACATCGATTTGGCCCAGCAATTCAAAGTGTTTAGAAGCTTGCTTGACTTTTAAACTACCGCCTTAAAATTCACCTTTTTTTGTTGTATGAGTTATCATTGCGTGGTATTTTTTCATTTTATAAGGCGAAATTTTGAATTTAATATATAAATCTCGGAATTTAGGATGTTTTCGAGTTTTTAAATTGCCTACCCTCCAATTTGGAGTGCGAATCTGGAGAATGAAAACACCACTCATTGAAACTGGCAAAATGCCAATTAGGTAATGTAATCCAAGAACAGTTTTGGTGTCTCTAATCTGAACATAAAACAAGAGAGATAAAAAAACTTTTTCTTGAATATATTCAAAAAAGGATGCATTTTATGGTTTCTCATTGAATTTTTTAAACTAAAAATTGGACGCCTAAACTGCAGTGGAGCCCCTTTTTTCATCAAAAATTTTCAGTTTTTCAATTTTTGACACCGCTTTATCCGCTTCATCCGTCCAAACAAAAACCGCCCAAAAAAGCGAAACCTCAAGCGATTTGCTGTCCATTTTCTTCCGCCGTGGTGAGCTGCCACCGCTGTTGCTGCCACTCTTTTTGGACGCACGACGGCGGCGACGTCGTATTTTGAAATAGCTGAATGTCGGAAAGGTCCATTTGCCGAACAAATACCAGCGGACCACATATTGAAATGTGCGGAAGAAGAGAAAGGAGAAGAACACCTGTGGAATTGGGAGAAAATTAATTTTTTTACAAAAAAAAAAACGGAATTTGAAAAAATTGTTGAAAAGGTACTGAGAACGGGTTTAATGTACCAGAATTGCTGGTAAAATGCCCAATTCGTGGTGAAATTTTCATGGATTACTACGTCCATGGCACGACAAAGTTTTTGAATTTTTAAGACTCGAATTTTGTGCCACCTTTTTATTACACTTTACCATACATTTTTCACATGCATTTTTTCATGTCATGCAAATAAATGTACAAAAAATTTAAGTATGAACATTCCCACAACCAAATGACCTGGCCTAAAACACCAAAAATATCACAGAGTTTTATGTCTGTCAAAAAAGCGGTCAATAATTTGAGTTTGTATCCATGTGTTGGAATTCGAAATTACAAAAAATTAACAACAAAAAAAAATTTGCGACCCCTTAAGGCGCCGAAAGCATTTTTCAAAAAAGTTTTGCTGCTTGCCAACATACAATAATCAGTGGAAGCCAAAGACGCCACCACAATTCGGCTTTACAATAATTGCCCTGGCCAGCAACATTGTCACTGGTGGAAGAATTGTTCATGCTCAGCTAAAAAAGAAAGATGGGAAATTATTGGATTTCTGTACAAGTAAATACAGTTGAGCAAATTTAACAGATAAAAAGAAAAAGCTTCAAATGAGAGGTCGGCTCTATTGCAGTTCAAAAAGACCATAAAATAATTTGACAATTAACTTTTGCTAGAAGCATCCAGGTTAAACATTCATGGAATCATTCGATCCCCAACAGGGATGTGCGAAAATCACAAAAAAAAATTTTCGTATACGAAAACGAAACGAAAAAGGGCATTCGACACGAAAACGAAACACGAAACGAAAAAAGAAATTTTGAAAACCGAAAACGAAACACGAAACGAAAAAATTTTGACGGACGAAAACGAAACACGAAAACGAAAAAATAACCATTTTCGTACGAAACGAAACGAAAAAACCGAAAATTTTAAAATATATTCAATTTTAATTAAGAACTTTAAAATTGTATCCTCTAACTGAGGGAATTAAGATCCTAGTAGGTGGAAAAGCGGATGTGGCTCTAGGACAGGGGTATGACCGAAAAATTTTCAAAATAAGAACATCAAGGACAAAAAATTATTGAAAAATTTTACGAAATTGGAAAAAAATGTTTTTTGTGATAAAAACTCAAAATTTTTACGATTTTGAATAGCATTTCGTTCAATTTTTTATGAAATTCTATTTAATTTCCAATTCGTAAATTTCATTTGAAATGAATTTCGTTTTAAATTTCTTAACTTTTTTACGATGGATTTGTAAATTTTTTCAAAATTATAGATACCTAATTTTTGTGAAAAATCGTTAGAAAAATTCATATAATCGGTTAAAAAGCGCAAATTTGTTCGATAAATCTGTTAAAATTTGCAATCAAATTTTAAAAAATTTCCCGCCGGCGCCTATCGGCACCGCCGGACTCCAAAAATCTTGTTTAATGTTCGTAATAAAATTTAGAATGAATCTATATTAGTATTTTAGTAAAAAAAATATGGTTTTTATTGATTAAAAAACTTTTCAAAAAACCCTGATCCGTATACGGGTCCGTATTTTTCCTGCATACGGACTTATACGGAGTAAGGGTTTTCCGGGTTTTTAGTCCGTAAGTCTGTAGTCCGTATGGATGCCTAGTCCGTAGTCCTGATCCTGATCCGTATTTTCGCCGTCGCTCTCTAAAAAAAATGATCAACATTTCAAACTTTACACATACAATTTTCTGGCAGATTTAATATAATACTTCAAGAAATATCTTATTTTTTCTTACCAAAAAAGTCATTCTTAAGGGTGTAAATATTTTCGTCTTTTTCGTCCAATTTTGCTTTGACGAAAACGAAACGAAAATCCAAAATTTAAAAACCGAAAACGAAACACGAAACGAAAAAACTTTGGTAGACGAAAACGAAACACGAAAACGAAACTCAAAAAGTGCCGAAAATGTAGGACGAAACGAAAACGAAACGAAATTTCGTCCATCCCTGATCCCCAAGAGTCCTTTATTAGTATGCAAAATTACAAAAAATTAAATTTCGTTGTGTTTAAAAAAGTTATGGTCAAAAATGTTAAAAATAAATGAAATTTTTCAAATTTTTTTTCGAGTAAAAGCTGTATTAGGGGTTTTAAGGGTCGGAAAATTCGAATCTGACATTAATTTCGACCTATGTCGAACCCCGGACCCGAATTCGAGCAAAAAGTCGAAAATTCAAATTTTCGAATTTCTCTTTTTTGGTCTAAAAATGGTTTAAATAATTTTTTATTTCTGAATTGTCGACTTTTAGTGTGTTTCCCTATATCCAAGCCGTTTTAGGACCAAAAATAAGAAATTCGAAAATTTGAATTTTCAACTTTTTGCTCGAATTCGGGTCCGGGGTTCGACCTAGGTCGAAATTAATGTCAGATTCGGATTCTCTGACCCTTAAAACCCCTAATACAGTTGTTTTTTTTTCAAATTTTTTTGCATTAAAAAGTCCTGAAAACAAGTATCCGGGGGTTTTCGAACTCGCTTGATCACGAATATGGCATCGATTTCGACCAATTCGGGATCCCGGACCCGAATTCGAACAAAAAGTCGAAAATTCAAATTTTCAATATTGCTCTAAAATTGATTAAAACAAGCTAAAGTAGTCATAAATCATTGAAACATGAAAAAATGATAATTTTGTTTGAAAAATTTGAATTTTCGACTTTTTGTTTGAATTCGGGTCCGGGATCCCGAAGTGGTCGAAATCGATGATGATTAATCATCAAGTATAAAAAGTTTTAAGCGTTTCATTAATCTAGAAGCAATTCTGATAATAAAAACAAAAAAAAAATTAGAAAAAATTTGACCAAAATATAGGACCCAAACCGAATGAGCACCCATTGGTACTATCTATTACCGTCGAATTATTTTATGGTCGTGTCTTTTTTTAGGGTCGCGTAAACTGCAAAAATACCCGAAATTCTTAAATTCAACAATTGTTGGTTAACCACTTCGTTTTTGCCCGTTTTTTGTTGTTTTTTTTTTGAAAAGGAAATTCTTAACGCCAAAAAATTATATGCGCACAAATTCAAAATGATCAGTTAATTCCTTTTTTGTTTTTGTTTATTTTGTTCGCCTAAAAGTTACAACATTTATGAATTCATTCTGAAAGATTTTAAACAGAAAATTTCCTATACAATTGTTAAGAAATTAATTCAAAATTTTATTTCGGATTTTTAAATAAATATTCGTGCGGATTTAAATAATATTTTAATAAAATAAAACTTTACTCTTTTAAAATTGTGTTATTATTTTTCCTACGGGGAGTGGAGGAGTAAAAATTCAACAAATTCACATTGACAATCAGCAGCAGTTGTTGAATCATAAGCGAAATTCAATTAATCGAATTTGAAGTGAACAAATAATATGTAATATTTAATGGGGAGGGGCGAATGAGTCATCATCTCAGTGAAAAAAAAAATCACGGGATTCATCTTTTGGGGCTGAGAAGAATTACCCACTCACTGTTCATTCATGCATCAATTGAAACAAAAAAGTCAACAGAAAAAGTCCTGCATTAAAAAAATAATAGAACAAAAGACGTTTTGGCCCTTCGGGGCATAAAAAATAATGTTTTTTTGAAAAATTTAAATATAAAGAATTTAATTGTTTCGAAAAATTAATTTGGTATAAATTTTTGAAAGGAATATAAAGTTATTTATTTGAAATTTTCTATATTTTTCACTATTTTTGATAAAATTTTCATAGATTATTTAAATTTTAAATTTAAAAATAATACAAAGAATTCCCAAAATGTCTTTTTATTACAACTAGCGGGGTCAGCGCCTTCGGCGCATCCCCCGCTAGGTAGTACGATTGTATTATAGGATTATGAATGATAAAATCGACTGGCTCGGCCGCTTCGCGGCCTCGCATCCTTTTCTTGGCTTTTTCTCCAATCGCCGGGACTCAACCCACCATGTCTCACATGAAAGTCACAGAACAAACCACTAATGTTTTATCAAAAGCATGACACACATTAGTGTCTCACATGAAAGTCACAGAACAAACCACTAATGTTTTATCAAAAGCATGACACACATTAGTGTCTCACATGAAAGTCACAGAACAAACCACTAATGTTTTATCAAAAGCATGACACACATTAGTGTCTCACATGAAAGTCACAGAACAAACCACTAATGTTTTATCAAAAGCATGACACACATTAGTGTCTCACATGAAAGTCACAGAACAAACCACTAATGTTTTATCAAAAGCATGACACACATTAGTGTCTCACATAAGTCACAGAACAAACCACTAATGTTTTATCAAAAGCATGACACACATTAGTGTCTCACACTAAGGTCACAGAACAAACCACTAATGTTTTTTCAAAAGCATGACACACATTAGTGTCTCACATGAAAGTCACAGAACAAACCACTAATGTTTTATCAAAAGCATGACACACATTAGTGTCTCACACTAAGGTCACAGAACAAACCACTAATGTTTTATCAAAAGCATGACACACATTAGTGTCTCACACTAAGGTCACAGAACAAACCACTAATGTTTTATCAAAAGCATGACACACATTAGTGTCTCACACTAAGGTCACAGAACAAACCACTAATGTTTTTTCAAAAGCATGACACACATTAGTGTCTCAAACTAAGGTCACAGAACAAACCACTAATGTTTTATCAAAAGCATGACACACATTAGTGTCTCACATGAAAGTCACAGAACAAACCACTAATGTTTTATCAAAAGCATGACACACATTAGTGTCTCACACTAAGGTCACAGAACAAACCACTAATGTTTTATCAAAAGCATGACACACATTAGTGTCTCACATGAAAGTCACAGAACAAACCACTAATGTTTTATCAAAAGCATGACACACATTAGTGTCTCACACTAAGGTCACAGAACAAACCACTAATGTTTTATCAAAAGCATGACACACATTAGTGTCTCACACTAAGGTCACAGAACAAACCACTAATGTTTTTTTCAAAAGCATGACACACATTAGTGTCTCACACTAAGGTCACAGAACAAACCACTAATGTTTTTCAAAAGCATGACACACATTAGTGTCTCACACTAAGGTCACAGAACAAACCACTAATGTTTTTTCAAAAGCATGACACACATTAGTGTCTCACACTAAGGTCACAGAACAAACCACTAATGTTTTTTTCAAAAGCATGACACACATTAGTGTCTCACACTAAGGTCACAGAACAAACCACTAATGTTTTATCAAAAGCATGACACACATTAGTGTCTCACATGAAAGTCACAGAACAAACCACTAATGTTTTATCAAAAGCATGACACACATTAGTGTCTCACACTAAGGTCACAGAACAAACCACTAATGTTTTATCAAAAGCATGACACACATTAGTGTCTCACATGAAAGTCACAGAACAAACCACTAATGTTTTATCAAAAGCATGACACACATTAGTGTCTCACACTAAGGTCACAGAACAAACCACTAATGTTTTATCAAAAGCATGACACACATTAGTGTCTCACATTAAGGTCACAGAACAAACCACTAATGTTTTTTCCAAAAGCATGACACACATTAGTGTCTCACACTAAGGTCACAGAACAAACCACTAATGTTTTATCAAAAGCATGACACACATTAGTGTCTCACAGTAAGGTCACAGAACAAACCACTAATGTTTTTCAAAAGCATGACACACATTAGTGTCTCACACTAAGGTCACAGAACAAACCACTAATGTTTTTTCAAAAGCATGACACACATTAGTGTCTCACATGAAAGTCACAGAACAAACCACTAATGTTTTATCAAAAGCATGACACACATTAGTGTCTCACATGAAAGTCACAGAACAAACCACTAATGTTTTATCAAAAGCATGACACACATTAGTGTCTCACATGAAAGTCACAGAACAAACCACAAATGTTTTATCAAAAGCATGACACACATTAGTGTCTCACATGAAAGTCACAGAACAAACCACTAATGTTTTATCAAAAGCATGACACACATTAGTGTCTCACATGAAAGTCACAGAACAAACCACTAATGTTTTTTTCAAAAGCATGACACACATTAGTGTCTCACATGAAAGTCACAGAACAAACCACTAATGTTTTATCAAAAGCATGACACACATTAGTGTCTCACATGAAAGTCAGAGAACAAACCACTAATGTTTTATCAAAAGCATGACACACATTAGTGTCTCACATGAAAGTCAGAGAACAAACCACTAATGTTTTATCAAAAGCATGACACACATTAGTGTCTCACATGAAAGTCACAGAACAAACCACTAATGTTTTATCAAAAGCATGACACACATTAGTGTCTCACATGAAAGTCACAGAACAAATCACTAATGTTTTATCAAAAGCATGACACACATTAGTGTCTCACACTAAGGTCACAGAACAGACCACTAATGTTTTATCAAAAGCATGACACACATTAGTGTCTCACATGAAAGTCACAGAACAAACCACTAATGTTTTTCAAAAGCATGACACACATTAGTGTCTCACATGAAAGTCACAGAACAAACCACTAATGTTTTATCAAAAGCATGACACACATTAGTGTCTCACATGAAAGTCACAGAACAAACCACTAATGTTTTATCAAAAGCATGACACACATTAGTGTCTCACATGAAAGTCACAGAACAAACCACTAATGTTTTATCAAAAGCATGACACACATTAGTGTCTCACATGAAAGTCACAGAACAAACCACTAATGTTTTATCAAAAGCATGACACACATTAGTGTCTCACACTAAGGTCACAGAACAAACCACTAATGTTTTATCAAAAGCATGACACACATTAGTGTCTCACACTAAGGTCACAGAACAAACCACTAATGTTTTATCAAAAGCATGACACACATTAGTGTCTCACACTAAGGTCACAGAACAAACCACTAATGTTTTTTCAAAAGCATGACACACATTAGTGTCTCACACTAAGGTCACAGAACAAACCACTAATGTTTTATCAAAAGCATGACACACATTAGTGTCTCACACTAAGGTCACAGAACAAACCACTAATGTTTTTTCAAAAGCATGACACACATTAGTGTCTCACACTAAGGTCACAGAACAAACCACTAATGTTTTTTTCAAAAGCATGACACACATTAGTGTCTCACATGAAAGTCACAGAACAAACCACTAATGTTTTATCAAAAGCATGACACACATTAGTGTCTCACACTAAGGTCACAGAACAAACCACTGTTTTATCAAAAGCATGACACACATTAGTGTCTCACATGAAAGTCACAGAACAAACCACAAATGTTTTATCAAAAGCATGACACACATTAGTGTCTCACACTAAGGTCACAGAACAAACCACTAATGTTTTATCAAAAGCATGACACACATTAGTGTCTCACACTAAGGTCACAGAACAAACCACTAATGTTTTTCAAAAGCATGACACATTAGTGTCTCACACTAAGGTCACAGAACAAACCACTAATGTTTTTTCAAAAGCATGACACACATTAGTGTCTCACATGAAAGTCACAGAACAAACCACTAATGTTTTATCAAAAGCATGACACACATTAGTGTCTCACACGAAAGCACAGAACAAACCACTAATGTTTTTCAAAAGCATGACACACATTAGTGTCTCACATGAAAGTCACAGAACAAACCACTAATGTTTTATCAAAAGCATGACACACATTAGTGTCTCACACTAAGGTCACAGAACAAACCACTAATGTTTTATCAAAAGCATGACACACATTAGTGTCTCACATGAAAGTCACAGAACAAACCACTAATGTTTTATCAAAAGCATGACACACATTAGTGTCTCACACTAAGGTCACAGAACAAACCACTAATGTTTTTTCAAAAGCATGACACACATTAGTGTCTCACACTAAGGTCACAGAACAAACCACTAATGTTTTATCAAAAGCATGACACACATTAGTGTCTCACACTAAGGTCACAGAACAAACCACTAATGTTTTATCAAAAGCATGACACACATTAGTGTCTCACATGAAAGTCACAGAACAAACCACTAATGTTTTATCAAAAGCATGACACACATTAGTGTCTCACACTAAGGTCACAGAACAAACCACTAATGTTTTTTCAAAAGCATGACACACATTAGTGTCTCACACTAAGGTCACAGAACAAACCACTAATGTTTTATCAAAAGCATGACACACATTAGTGTCTCACACTAAGGTCACAGAACAAACCACTAATGTTTTTTCAAAAGCATGACACATTAGTGTCTCACACTAAGGTCACAGAACAAACCACTAATGTTTTTTTCAAAAGCATGACACACATTAGTGTCTCACATGAAAGTCACAGAACAAACCACTAATGTTTTATCAAAAGCATGACACACATTAGTGTCTCACATGAAAGTCACAGAACAAACCACTAATGTTTTATCAAAAGCATGACACACATTAGTGTCTCACATGAAAGTCACAGAACAAACCACTAATGTTTTATCAAAAGCATGACACACATTAGTGTCTCACATGAAAGTCACAGAACAAACCACTAATGTTTTATCAAAAGCATGACACACATTAGTGTCTCACACTAAGTCACAGAACAAACCACTAATGTTTTATCAAAAGCATGACACACATTAGTGTCTCACATGAAAGTCACAGAACAAACCACTAATGTTTTTCAAAAGCATGACACACATTAGTGTCTCACATGAAAGTCACAGAACAAACCACTAATGTTTTATCAAAAGCATGACACACATTAGTGTCTCACATGAAAGTCACAGAACAAACCACTAATGTTTTATCAAAAGCATGACACACATTAGTGTCTCACATGAAAGTCACAGAACAAACCACTAATGTTTTATCAAAAGCATGACACACATTAGTGTCTCACACTAAAGTCACAGAACAAACCACTAATGTTTTATCAAAAGCATGACACACATTAGTGTCTCACACTAAGTCACAGAACAAACCACTAATGTTTTATCAAAAGCATGACACACATTAGTGTCTCACACTAAGTCACAGAACAAACCACTAATGTTTTATCAAAAGCATGACACACATTAGTGTCTCACACTAAGTCACAGAACAAACCACTAATGTTTTTTCAAAAGCATGACACACATTAGTGTCTCACACTGAAAGTCACAGAACAAACCACTAATGTTTTATCAAAAGCATGACACACATTAGTGTCTCACACTAAGTCACAGAACAAACCACTAATGTTTTTTCAAAAGCATGACACACATTAGTGTCTCACACTAAGTCACAGAACAAACCACTAATGTTTTTTCAAAAGCATGACACACATTAGTGTCTCATTGCTTTAAGGTTTTGTCTTTGACTTTGCTTTTTTGTCCATTTATTCCAATCGCCTAGTGCTTTAAGGTTTTGTCTTTGACTTTGATTTTTTGTCCATTTATTCCAATCGCCTATTGCTGATCGCCTTCGAACCTCTGACTTTCGTTCTTGATTAATGAAGACATTCTTGCCAAATGCTTTCGCTGTAGTCCGTCTTGCTACGGTCCAAGAATTTCACCTCTCACGTAGCAATACGAATGGCCCCGTTTGTCTCTGTTAACCATTATCTCGGTCAGCAAAACCAATAAAATCGGACCGAAATCCTCTTCTATTATTCCATGCACGAACATTCAAGCGAAACGCCTGTTTGAAGCACTCTGATTTGTTCAAAGTAAACTCGCCAGCCCACCGACGCCGACCGGTAAAGGCCAACGCCGGGGAAAGACCGGCAGAAAAGCCAACCAAACCAGTAACACACAAAGTGTGCACCGGACGGCTAGCACAGATCCAACTACGAGCTTTTTAACCGCAGCAATAATTCTATGCATTTTGAGAGCTGGAATTACCGCGGCTGCTGGCACCAGACTTGCCCTCTCATAGATACTCGTTAAAGGGTTTAAATTGTACCCATTCCGATGACCGGCCTCATAAGAGATCGGTCTCGTTATTTCTCGTCACTACCTCCTCGCGTTGAGAGTGGGTAATTTGCGCGCCTGCTGCCATCCTTAGACGTAGTGGCCATTTCTCAGGCCCCTTCTCCGGAGTCGAACCCTTATCCTCCGTTACCCGTCATCACCATGGTAGTCAGATACACTACCATCGAAAGTTGATAAGGCAGACACTTGAAAGACACGTCGCCGGTACAAGACCGTGCGATCAGCTTAGTTGTTCTGAGTCAACACTGGACGCCCGGAGGGCGCTTGGTTTTGTGGCGAACAAATGCGCTCCGCTCTGGGGAGATTGGAGCTTTGGTGCATGTATTAGCTCTAGAATTACCACAGTTATCCAAGTAAGAAGTCAAGGTCAAGTAAATTATAGCTGGTGTAATGAGCCGTACGCAGTTTCCCTGTCTGGCAGGTTAAACTTACACATGCATGGCTTAATCTTTGAAATGAACACATCAGTTCAGGCAGGATCAACCAGATAGCTGCTAGCGAGCGTTGCCAAGCGCCGCTATTACAGCCGTCTTGTAAAGACGGATAGTTTCAGCAGAAACAACTCCGTTCAGCGCAAGCGTGCGCATGGGCAGCGAAGGAGACCGAGCAAGTGGTAATGACACAGCGCTGGCCAGGCATCCGAGCTTCCCGGACTTGGGAAGAACCATCTCGCCGCTGGACACAGCTCCGAGGGCAGTGCACAGGCACTCACACGAGCACTCCGGATTTCCCGGTTAGGACACTTCCTCAGGCCAAAGGCCTTCGGGCGCTTATGTCTCGTGTTTTTTCGAATGCAAGCACACTGGTCCCCAGGCAAGGAGTTCCGATCCACGAACTCATAGGGCTTGTCAACCATGGCAATACGCCACTCACTCGTATACCAACACCACCACCAACTTTAGGTTCAGCATCCCCAGTGCTGAGTTCCCCACAGCATTTGTGCCTTAGGCCACATTTACACAAGTCAATTAACTCGCCAAATTTCTTTAACACACAGACGAGCTGCATGTTTTATTCATTTCGACAGCTGCCAATCGCTGGAGAAACTGAGGCCACGACAAAGGTGGCACCCCAGCAGCAGCCATCACCGTTCAATGCCGAGCACAAGCGCAAGCAAGCACTTGAACCCAGACGGCCGCGCTCCCCATAGCGAAATCGCATCTTTTTTCCAGCCACAATATCGCAAAAACGGCCCAACCACCACACTCACCCACGCCAACCAACCAACGCAAAGCACATACGACTAGGAACTTTATACAAATTTTAAAAAAGTAATATTTTGTATATGCATTTAATCAAATTTCTACTTTCTTTATAAATGTTAGCTAATTAGTCAGCGTCTATTTATTTTCTGTAAAAATTTGCCTCTTTATTTAAAATTAAATTATATATAATTTCATGAAATAAGACACTAAATGTATAGAGAATGAATTAACGTGGTCGATTGGAATAAATGGACAAAAAAGCAAAGTCAAAGACAAAACCTTAAAGCACTAGGCGATTGGAATAAATGGACAAAAAAGCAAAGTCAAAGACAAAACCTTAAAGCAATAGGCGATTGGAATAAATGGACAAAAAAGCAAAGTCAAAGACAAAACCTTAAAGCAATAGGCGATTGGAATAAATGGACAAAAAAGCAAAGTCAAAGACAAAACCTTAAAGCAATAGGCGATTGGAATAAATGGACAAAAAAGCAAAGTCAAAGACAAAACCTTAAAGCAATAGGCGATTGGAATAAATGGACAAAAAAGCAAAGTCAAAGACAAAACCTTAAAGCAATAGGCGATTGGAATAAATGGACAAAAAATCAAAGTCAAAGACAAAACCTTAAAGCACTAGGCGATTGGAATAAATGGACAAAAAATCAAAGTCAAAGACAAAACCTTAAAGCAATAGGCGATTGGAATAAATGGACAAAAAAGCAAAGTCAAAGACAAAACCTTAAAGCAATAGGCGATTGGAATAAATGGACAAAAAAGCAAAGTCAAAGACAAAACCTTAAAGCAATAGGCGATTGGAATAAATGGACAAAAAAGCAAAGTCAAAGACAAAACCTTAAAGCAATAGGCGATTGGAATAAATGGACAAAAAAGCAAAGTCAAAGACAAAACCTTTAAAGCACTAGGCGATTGGAATAAATGGACAAAAAAGCAAAGTCAAAGACAAAACCTTAAAGCAATAGGCGATTGGAATAATGGACAAAAAGCAAAGTCAAAGACAAAACCTTAAAGCACTAGGCGATTGGAATAAATGGACAAAAAAAGCAAAGTCAAAGACAAAACCTTAAAGCACTAGTCGATTGGAATAAATGGACAAAAAGCAAAGTCAAAGACAAAACCTTAAAGCAATAGGCGATTGGAATAAATGGACAAAAAAGCAAAGTCAAAGACAAAACCTTAAAGCAATAGGCGATTGGAATAAATGGACAAAAAAGCAAAGTCAAAGACAAAACCTTAAAGCAATAGGCGATTGGAATAAATGGACAAAAAATCAAAGTCAAAGACAAAACCTTAAAGCACTAGGCGATTGGAATAAATGGACAAAAAATCAAAGTCAAAGACAAAACCTTAAAGCAATAGGCGATTGGAATAAATGGACAAAAAAGCAAAGTCAAAGACAAAACCTTAAAGCAATAGGCGATTGGAATAAATGGACAAAAAAGCAAAGTCAAAGACAAAACCTTAAAGCAATAGGCGATTGGAATAAATGGACAAAAAAGCAAAGTCAAAGACAAAACCTTAAAGCAATAGGCGATTGGAATAAATGGACAAAAAATCAAAGTCAAAGACAAAAACCTTAAAGCACTAGGCGATTGGAATAAATGGACAAAAAAGCAAAGTCAAAGACAAAACCTTAAAGCAATAGGCGATTGGAATAAATGGACAAAAAAGCAAAGTCAAAGACAAAACCTTAAAGCAATAGGCGATTGGAATAAATGGACAAAAAAGCAAAGTCAAAGACAAAACCTTAAAGCAATAGGCGATTGGAATAAATGGACAAAAAAGCAAAGTCAAAGACAAAACCTTAAAGCAATAGGCGATTGGAATAAATGGACAAAAAAGCAAAGTCAAAGACAAAACCTTAAAGCAATAGGCGATTGGAATAAATGGACAAAAAATCAAAGTCAAAGACAAAACCTTAAAGCACTAGGCGATTGGAATAAATGGACAAAAAAGCAAAGTCAAAGACAAAACCTTAAAGCAATAGGCGATTGGAATAAATGGACAAAAAAGCAAAGTCAAAAGACAAAACCTTAAAGCACTAGGCGATTGGAAATAAATGGACAAAAAAGCAAAGTCAAGAACTTATCCTACCTAATTTCATGGTGGCAACGAGGCATTTGACTCCCTTAAGAGAGCCTTCCTTCTCATGTACTTGTACCTAAAATGTTGTTGGCACAAAAAGTAAAGGGGGAAAAAGAAGACAAATCATCCGATCAAGGGCTAAGTCTCAACAGATCGCAGTGTAAAAGCTGCTCTACTGCTAACAACCCCCTGACCAGTAGTCAAGTCGTATACAAGTGATTTTGCGCCCCGACGTTCCACCATGGCACACGAGTGCTACGGCTTTGGCAATGTGCGAGCAATTAAGCACGCACATCGGGCCAGATGCTGGGGCATTTGTGCTGCACCGCAAGCGGCGCATAAGTAGTGCCTCCCGACACCGGGGAGCAAGAATATTGCTATCTTGCCTAGGCGGGATTCTGACTTGAGAAAGAGAGACTGAGTGAGAGAGGGAGAAAAGAGAAGAGAAAAAAGAAGAGAGAGAGAGAGTGTGTTGAGGAAACGAGTGAAAATGCTAATTGCATGGAATTGGGTGGCGAATTGTGAAAGGATTGAGAGGACAAAATGCTGCCATCAATGGAAATGAACGAATGAATGCTTCTGCCATGGATGATGGAAGAGGGTGGGCAGAAACAAGGACAGAATAATGGCTTAAATTGGTTGGTAATTTGCTGCTGGTAAGGGCGATTCTTGGACAATGAAGCAAAAAAACAAAATTTTGAAATTTTATACATTATTTTGAATTATAAAAAAAATCCGTTCTGATTTTTGTGAGGAATTCATAAATTTCGGCGCCGCGCCAGAGGAATTTGGATCAGTTTATTACAGGGTTGCCAGATTAAAATTTTAAAAAGCCTCATTTGGCAGGCAAAAAAGCCTCATTTTTACAAAATTTATTCAAAACACGTATAAAATGTTCAAATGTTATATTTTTGATTGTCCATGATCGATTTGAGTAATTTTTTTGTTCGAAATAAGCATTTTGTGAGATTCTGAGCATGAAAAATCGAAGTTGATTTTTTTGCGGCGCTTTTTCCAAAAAACTTGGGGAATTGAGGGGCCGGCGGTGCCGATAGGCGCCGCCGGAGGGGGAAAAATTGAGAATTTTGACCATATTTTTAGCAGATTTTCATTTAAAAAAATTCATAATTTTGTGGATTTTCGAAAAAAATTGTTTTTTAGGGTCCTGCGGTGCCGATAGGCACCGCCGGAGGGGGAAAAATTGAGAATTTTGACCATATTTCTAGCAGATTTTCATTTAAAAAAATTCATAATTTTTGGTTTTTTTTTGGAAAAAATTGGTTCTATTTTCGTTTTGATGCTCTATTAAAAACCCAAATTATTAAATAATTGCCAAACATTATGCCAATTTATCAAAATTTAAAAAGATTCTGAGGATTTTCCCCAAAAGCCTCAAAAATCCTCAAAATTTCTCAAAAAGCCACAAAAATCCTCAAATCCTCATTTTCCAAAAAAATCCTCATTGACCTATCAAAAAGCCACAAAATGAGGATAAATCCTCAGATCTGGCAACCCTGGTTTATTAACTTTGTTTGCAATTGCAACCTTCTCCTTCGTAGAATGAAAATGTTTGGAGAATTTGTGTCCATTTGATTACAATTTGGATTTATATAAATTTTGGCATAATGTTTTTTATTTATTTAAAACTTTTTAAAAAGCTTTACCAAAGCTAAAGCTTAAGGCTTCATTAAAAGCAATTAACTCCACATTTTTTCCCTTTAAAAGCTCTGTTTTAACATTCAAAATTTTTTACCCATTTTAGCCCAGTATTTCAACAATTTATTCATTTCACTTTCAATGACAATGAACCGACTTTTGTCCGGCCGTTCTCTGCTCCCCAAAATCATGCGAAATTTTTCACACAGCAATCGCCTCGCCGCCTCCGAGGCGGACCCGGAACATTACGGCTATTTCCCGGACCCAACCGAACAGACGTGGGGCCTGGAGAGGGAAATGCTTGCTGCCCGCCTGAAGGGCGAAGATGTGGGAGAAAAATTTCGATTTTTTTTTGAAAGTTTTTTTGAAATTTTAGCGCTACTCACCCAAAATTTATTACCGCGCTGAACATTCGACCAAGGATGTCCCAAATGTGGTGCGTGTCCATTTGGAGGACAAAGTCGTCGGATGCCTTTGTGTGTGAAATTTACAAATTTTTGCGCTACGTTAAAAGTGGGGGATTTTGAATTTTATTAAAAAACAGGGGGGGCTTTTTCTCGGAGACTTTTGGGGTCCCTGATCATGAATTTTACATCTATTTTGATCAGTTTCTAATCCATAACTCGACATTGAACAAAAGTTGAAAATCCGATTCGTGATTATTAGAGCTCGGCCTGGACCTGGATTTTTCCTGGGTCCAGGTCCGGGTCCAGGTCATTTTTCGTCAACCTGAATTTTTCCTGGACCTGGATTTTTGTCCAGGAAATCCAGGTCCAGGCTTTTTTCAAAATACCGAGCTCTAGTGATTAGGGATTCCAAAAAGCTCCGAGAAAAAGTTTTAATTACTAAATCAAACCGAAAGGGTCCCCGTTTGTTTTTTAAAACAATCAAAAAACCTCACTTTTAAAGTAACACCCAAATTTTTCAAAAAAAAAATTTCTTTTTTGCTGGTAATTTTAGGCGAACACGACGGAGACCATGTGAATTATTGGCACATCAGAAAAGGCGACACAAAGCGATGCGAGTGCGGACATTGGTAAGCGAGGAGAGTGGTGGGAAATCAAATGAAATTCTGAATTTTGGATTTGGGCCCTAATTTTTCTCGTAAATTTTTGCCCAAAATTTGGTCCGTCGCCAAGAAAAATTAAAAAATTAGACTGACAAAAAAAATGGGCTGGAAGAGCTAAAAAAGCTCTTAGGACAAAATTTGGGGCCGCTAGGCGCCGCCGTAAAAAATTTGTTTTGAAATTTAGGCATTTGGCAAGGGTTGGGCATTTTGTAATATTTTCTCATATTTTCATTTAAAATGCAGCGGTTTCGCTGAACATTTAAGCATATTTTAATGAAGAAAACTATTGTTTGAGTAATTTTTCGTAAAATTTTAAAAATTTAAACTGAAAAAAGTTTTTTCGGTTTTATGGTTCTGGGTTCGTAATTTACTAGAATGAATTTCATATTCATGATAAGCGACCCCTAAAATCCTTTGAAAATTTTCATACATTTTTTTATTTCCGATAAATGGGTGGGGGCGGTAAGGGGGTGACAACCAAATTTCCAACTTTTCACAGGTTCAAAGGCGTGCAAGCAGACACCGACAGTTTCGACTGAATGCGGTGGACACCGATTTCTCGCTTTGAAGAGGATAGGAAATTGTTTTGGTTGATTAAATCTTTATTTTTTGTTTTGTTTTTTCGTTTTCAATAAAATGTATATTATACAAATGAGACATTGTCTGGTCGATAGTATGTCAAACGGTGAAAAGACACTTTTTTAAGGTAATACTGCCGATGGTTGCCCCCCTTTTTTGATGCAATTTTTTTTTTGTTTTCAAAATCATGAAAACATGCTTCCAGGGCTTTCGAGGGTCGCTGATCATGAATCCGGCATCCATTTTGACCTATTTCGAACCCGGGCTCGAATTCGAACAGAAAGTCGAAAATAAAAAAATTTGAAAATTCGCTTTTTGTTTCTAAAATAGATTAAAACAAGCAAAATTAACTAGAAACCATTGCAACACCAGAAAATAATCATTCTACACAGATTCGAACATAAAAGTTAATTTTGAAAGTTCGACTTTTTGTTCGAATTCGGGTACGGTGTTCAAAATAAGTCGAAATTGATGCCGGATTCATGATCAGAGACCCTGGAATGGAAGCATGTTTTCATGACTTATGAAAACAAAAAAATTTTCATCAAAAAAGGGGGGCAACCATCGGCAGTATTACCTTTTTTAAGACTGGTTTTGTGCGTTCCCGCCGGTGACGTTCATTGGCACCGTTTGACAGTGCCTTTGAGCCACAAAAAAACGGTGCACAACAAAATCGGGGCCGAATGTACAAAAATTAGAGCTCGAGTTCCATATTGGACCCAGATTTTTTCGGGACCAATAATCTTTACATTTACCATTTTGGACTACTTTTTTAACTCATTTTTTCGATAAATGGGGGAAACAAAAACTGCACAATCACCGAGCCCTATACCTTTTTTTCTGCCAATTGCCAACGAACCTCGCGTTTGACGAAGGGATGCTAAGAACTACGGGCAGAAATGGCTAAAATTGCTGAATCCCGTGCATAATACTTCCACAAAAGGTACAGATTGGAGGGCAGCAATGTTTGGCGAAAAGATACGATCGGAGCTTCTAACTTCCCGATCAGAGGCGGCCCAATTGGCGTCAGTCGGTATTTGTGCAATCACTTCTTTCTGACAATGTTAGTGTTTTTTCCGCAGCGATTTTACCACACCCATGGGTTTATTTCACCATAGGATTTGCCATCTACTCAATGGTTGACAAATTTCGTGCAAAATCTAACGGCTTAACCAAATCCAGCAAAAACAAACAAACAAAAAAAGATCAAATTTATCGTTATAAGTTGATAAAGCATATCCGTCCATTTGAATGGTTGTGGCCCTAAAGAGGGCCGTTTGGGATAGTTTTGTTTGATGATTCCTCTCCTCCTCCGTTCTTCCCGTCCTGCTCAACCGCCAAATCCGTACAACGTGCGGCCTTGGCGTTTCAGCGCGTAGACAACGTCCATGGCGGTGACAGTCTTCCTCTTCGCGTGCTCGCAGTACGTCACCTGGGGCAAATCAATCATTTTAAAAAGTTCGAAAATTTTCCAAGAGTCGGAATTTGAGTGTTTCTAAGTGTGAAAAACTATGTAAAAAATGAGACCAACTCTGCTTTTTCGTTTCTTCAATGCCCGTGCCAAAACACTCAAATTTGTTGGAAAAACACATCCCGGTTTCAAAGGACAAATAACCCAAAAACGTCAATTACCGCGTCACGGATCACATTCTCCAAGAACACCTTCAGCACTGAGCGAGTCTCCTCGTAGATCAGGCCGGAGATGCGCTTGACGCCTCCACGACGAGCCAAACGGCGAATGGCCGGCTTGGTGATGCCTTGGATGTTGTCACGGAGCACCTGAAAATGGGAAAATTTGCTTTGGTAAAAATAAATTGTTAAATAGTTTTTGCATTTCTAGAAAATTAGACTGGTTTGGCCAATGCAGAAAGAATTTTCGAATTTCCGATAATTTAGTTGAAAAAACAAACTCACTTTACGATGGCGCTTCGCGCCTCCCTTTCCAAGTCCCTTTCCTCCCTTTCCGCGTCCGGACATTTTTGCTGATTGGTTGTTAGACTGTAGAGAATTAAATGAGCAAAAGAAGAAGAGTGAGGAATAGAATGAATGTGGGCGCTATTTATGCTAAAAAAAATGGCGGCTAAAATGTGCAGGCACGCGGAGACTCCTTTCGTGTTGAAAAAAATCCATTTCAAAAAGTGACGCCGTCTTACTTTCTCTCTCACACACTCTCTCTCGTCCATTTTTCTCTGCTCCCACAAGGGGTTTGCATTGTCTGCTTATGGGATGGGCGTTCCCTCCACATTGTCTACATAAAAGGGCTCACAGTCGCCCCATTCCCCACTTTCATTCGAAAGCAAGCGGATCGATTCACCCAGAGCGTTCTCTTCAGCAAAACCTTCACTTTTCTTATTTCGTTAACAAAATGCCACCAAAACCATCCGGCAAGGGAGCGAAGAAGGCAGTCAAGTCGACCAAGGCGGTGCGCACGGGAGACAAGAGCGGAGAAAGGCCCGCAAGGAGTCTTACTCGGTAGGTTTTTTTTTGAATTTTCAGTGTTTTCCATGAGGGTCGGAAATTTTTTTCGAAAAAAAACCAAAAACGGACTTTGGCTAGCAAATCCTCTAAAATTCAAATGATTTTAATTTGCTTATTCAAAGCAAAATGCAATTCTTAATCTTAATCTAATCCGTCCGTCTTTCCAGGTGTACATCTACCGTGTGCTCAAGCAGGTCCACCCGGACACCGGCATTTCCTCCAAAGCGATGTCCATCATGAACTCGTAAGGCCCAAATTTGCGTATTCCCGTCGCAATGCTCAATTTTCCCATTTTTTAAGGTTTGTCAACGACGTTTTCGAGCGCATTGCTGCGGAAGCCTCGCGATTGGCCCACTACAACAAGCGGTCCACCATCTCATCGCGCGAAATCCAGACGGCTGTCCGACTGATTCTGCCCGGCGAGTTGGCCAAACATGCCGTGTCCGAGGGGACCAAGGCGGTGACGAAGTACACCTC
This sequence comes from Heterodera glycines, assembly GCA_004148225.2. Lineage (NCBI taxonomy): Eukaryota > Metazoa > Nematoda > Chromadorea > Rhabditida > Heteroderidae > Heterodera > Heterodera glycines. Next base: position 1,248,654 of record CP049713.1, read on the forward strand.
GTCAAAATGAGCAGGAGACGACGAATGCGGTGGTGATCGGACGGAAAAACAAAACTATCCCAAACGGCCCTCTTTAGGGCCACAATCACTCAAATGGACGTGCATGACATTTTTTAAATTTTATTTATGTAACTGATAAAATTGTTTCGCTTTCTTTTTAATTTGGGTGATACTGTTCGAGAACCACAGGAAATGCTTTTTCCACGAAAAGTCAGGACCCTAGTAATAGTTTCCAATTCCGTCATCTTTTACATTTATCAAAATAATATACACCATACACATCAACCAAAGAAAAAGAAATTAATAAAGTAATCAATCATATGATATCCGTCGCATCCCGCTCCACTTTGACCCCACCCTCGTCCCCGGAAGAGGAGGCGGAGGAGGAAAAATCGTCATCCGAGTTCTGTGCATCTTTCGTCGTCTGTGGCGGTGGTTGTTCTCCATCCGCCGTTTGTTGCTGCTGCTGTTTGTGTTGCCGTTCCTCCCGCGACAGATGGCGTCGGGCCCGGTTCGCGCCCAGCAGTCCGTCAGCGGCCAGCACGCGGTAGAAGAGCACAAAATTGGTGGTGGACAATGAGCAAATAACCAGCGTGTTCACCAGCAGCAAATACCAATCCAACTTCCATTTGATGAACTCGCTGATCAGCCAGCCTGGAGACACAAACAGGGAGTGGAAGAAGCAACAAAAAAAAATTTAAAGGTCGGACTTTTCTGTCTCGAATGATTTGTACGGTCGCTTCAAAGGCGCTTTCTCGAGGGGGAGGGGGTTTTTGGGTCGGTGATCAGTGATCAAGAATATGGCATTCATTTCGACCAATTGCTTTGGACAATAAAGGTGGACCTTGGTGAAAATGAATTTCGGACTCTTTGTTGAATTCGGGTCCGGGTTCGAACTTCGAAATCGTCCGAAATGGATGTCATATTCGTGATCGCAACCCCTAATACACCTGGAAACATTGAACGACTTTCTGCCAAAGTGTTTTTTGGCAATTGTTACTGGACCAAATAACAAATCATACAAAAACACAACATACCAATGAGGCCCAAGCTTACAACGATGCGGAAGAGCATGAACGTGGCAATGTTGAGCAGTGCGATGATTTTGAACAAGTTCGACTGTTTCGGCTGGCGATACAAATTGCACAACGAACGGGAATGGAGCAAAATGCTGACCAATAATGGAAAAGAAATGAAACGAATTGATAAACATTGAAACAGCAGAATGATATGGATTTCAATTTTAAAAAAATTGTCAGAAAGCGCATTAAAAAATAATAATACTGAAAAACACTGACTGCAATTTCATTCTTAAAAACCAACCACATTGGCAATTTTTTTAAAAATAAAATAATTGTATTTCGTAATAAAAAACTGATTTTCTAAACATTTTTGGCCATAACTTTTTTTGAGATCACTACAAAATTTTGCTTGCAGAATAATAGAGGACTCTTGAGATTGAATGATACCACCAAGAATGATTAATTCTAATTTTATGGAAAAATATGGTAATTAAAGTTGCCAAATTGTTTTATGGTTGTGTTATTTTTAAATGTTTCTAGCGTTAATTTTTCCAAAAAACCAACGTACCTGTTCACCTCCATGAGCAAACCAAGCGTGATAATGTACAAAAATTTGCAGGACAAATGCGTGACCATTAAGGCGACCAGCACAACAACATGGTGGAACAGCAGCTCAATGATGCGGGCAGAACGCTCGTTGATCACCAAGTCGATAAAGTCGTGCACCAAATAGCCAAAGGACATGTACGTCTACAACAACAAAAATTGTGGTGGAATAGGTGGCAGTAAAATGCCAAAAAAATAAAAAAGCCAAACAAAAAAAATGATTGAATGGGGTGACAAAGTGTTGATAAATTGGACGAGTTGTGCATTTTTAGACATAATTTGTTAACACTTTTACATGCTATGATGGTAAGAGTGAAAGAAAATGAATGACCCACAATTGGTTAAATTTGTTGTGTTTTTGAGCACCCGAGTTTGAGTTTAGTAAAGTTGTTGGGATTAAATATTTAAAAAATTATCTCTAGTTTAATGGGCTTGAACCCGGACGTGCATAAGTGGAAACAAAAAATAATCAATTTTTCACAGACCCTTAAAATTTTTATTTTTTCATAGGGGAGAAAATAATCAATTCATGAGGCCCTAGAATTTTTTTAAATCGAACACCAAATATCAGCACTATGAAAAGGCGCAATTGAAAACTGAACATTCTTTGGGTGTGAAAGGGAGAATTTTGTTTTTTTGTTGTCATTTTGCCAAAATCACCAACCAAATAACGCGCGTCGAGCGAATCCTTGTTGACCAGGTCGTCAATTTGGTGGAAATCAAAGCGTGTGAGAATGGCAAGTGCCCAAATGCCGGACAAAATGGAATGGAACAGCGACACAAATTCATTGGAAATGCGCCACTTTTTGTTGGGTGGTACAATCTAAATAAATTAAAATGCATTTATTATTTTTTTAATTTTTGAGTTAGTTAAACATCGATTTGGCCCAGCAATTCAAAGTGTTTAGAAGCTTGCATGACTTTTAAACTACCGCCTTAAAATTCACCTTTTTTTGTTGTACGAGTTATCATTGCGTGGTATTTTTGCATTTTATAAGACGAAATTTTGAATTTAATACATAAATCTCGGAATTTAGGATGTTTTCGAGTTTTTAAATTGCCTACCCTCCAATTCGGAGTGCGAATCTGGAGAATGAAAACACCACTCATTGAAACTGGCAAAATGCCAATTAGGTAATGTAATCCAAGAACAGTTTTGGTGTCTCTAATCTGAACATAAAACAAGAGAGATAAAAAAACTTTTTCTTGAATATATTCAAAAAAGGATGCATTTTATGTTTTCTCATTGAATTTTTTCTAAATATCAATATTTGCTTTTTTTCTTAAATTTATTAATTCCTGAAAGCCTTCATTTGCTCCCAAGAATGTAGGCATTGACCAAGTATGAAAACATAAAGTTATGGCCCAAGAAACTAAAAATTGGACGCCTAAACTGCAGTGGAGCCCCTTTTTTCATCAAAAATTTTCAGTTTTTCAATTTTTGACACCGCTTTATCCGCTTCATCCGTCCAAACAAAAACCGCCCAAAAAAGCGAAACCTCAAGCGATTTGCTGTCCATTTTCTTCCGCCGTGGTGAGCTGCCACCGCTGTTGCTGCCACTCTTTTTGGACGCACGACGGCGGCGACGTCGTATTTTGAAATAGCTGAATGTCGGAAAGGTCCATTTGCCGAACAAATACCAGCGGACCACATATTGAAATGTGCGGAAGAAGAGAAAGGAGAAGAACACCTGTGGAATTGGGAGAAAATTAATTTTTTTACAAAAAAAAAAAAACGGAATTTGAAAAAATTGTTGAAAAGGTACTGAGAACTAACGGGTTTAATGTACCAGAATTGCTGGTAAAATGCCCAATTCGTGGTGAAATTTTCATGGTTTACTACGTCCATGGCACGACAAAGTTTTTGAATTTTTAAGACTCGAATTTTGTGCCACCTTTTTATTACACTTAAACATACATTTTTCACATTCATTTTTTCATGTCATGCAAATAAATGTACAAAAAATTTAAGTATGAACATTCCCACAACCAAATGACCTGGCTTAGAACATCAAAAATATCACAGAGTTTTATGTCTAAATTTAAGACTAAAAACCAATTAGTCTTCAAAAAAGCGGTCAATAATTTGAGTTTGTATCCATGTGTTGGAATTCGAAATTACAAAAAATTAACAAAAACAAAAAATTTGCGACCCCTTAAGGCGCCGAAAGCATTTTTCAAAAAAGTTTTGCTGCTTGCCAACATACAATAATCAGTGGAAGCCAAAGACGCCACCACAATTCGGCTTTGCAATAATTGCCCTGGCCAGCAACATTGTCACTGGTGGAAGAATTGTTCATGCTCAGCTAAAAAAGAAAGATGGGAAATTATTGGATTTCTGTACAAGTAAATACAGTTGAGCAAATTTAACAGATAAAAAGAAAAAGCTTCAAATGAGAGGTCGGCTCTATTGCAGTTCAAAAGGACCATAAAATAATTTGACAATTAACTTTTGCTAGAAGCATCCAGGTTAAACATTCATGGAATCATTCGATCCCCAAGAGTCCTTTATTAGTATGCAAAATTACAAAAAATTTCGTTGTGTTTAAAAAAAGTTATGGTCAAAAATGTTAAAAATAAATGAAATTTTTCAAATTTTTTTTCGAGTAAAAACTGTATTAGGGGTTTTAAGGGTCGGAAAATTCGAATCTGACATTAATTTCGACCTATGTCGAACCCCGGACCCGAATTCGAGCAAAAAGTCGAAAATTCAAATTTTCGAATTTCTCTTTTTTGGTCTAAAAATGGTTTAAATAATTTTTTATTTCTGAATTGTCGACTTTTAGTGTGTTTCCCTATATCTAAGCCGTTTTAGGACCAAAAATAAGAAGTTCGAAAATTTGAATTTTCAACTTTTTGCTCGAATTCGGGTCCGGGGTTCGACCTAGGTCGAAATTAATGTCAGATTCGGATTCTCTGACCCTTAAAACCCCTAATACAGTTGTTTTTTTTCAAATTTTTTTGCATTAAAAAGTCCTGAAAACAAGTATCCGGGGGTTTTCGAACTCGCTTGATCACGAATATGGCATCGATTTCGACCAATTCGGGATCCCGGACCCGAATTCGAACAAAAAGTCGAAAATTCAAATTTTCAATATTGCTCTAAAATTGATTAAAACAAGCTAAAGTAGTCATAAATCATTGAAACATGAAAAAATGATAATTTTGTTTGAAAAATTTGAATTTTCGACTTTTTGTTTGAATTCGGGTCCGGGATCCCGAAGTGGTCGAAATCGATGATGATAAATCATCAAGTATAAAAAGTTTTAAGCGTTTCATTAATCTAGAAGCAATTCTGATAATAAAAACAAAAAAAAAATTAGAAAAAATTTGACCAAAATATAGGACCCAAACCGAATGAGCACCCATTGGTACTATCTATTACCGTCGAATTATTTTATGGTCGTGTCTTTTTTTAGGGTCGCGTAAACTGCAAAAATAGCCGAAATTCTTAAATTCAACAATTGTTGGTTGACCACTTCGTTTTTGCCAGTTTTTTGTTGTTATTTTTTTTTTGAAAAGGAAATTCTTAACGCCAAAAAATTATATGCGCACAAATTCAAAATGATCAGTTAATTCCTTTTTTGTTTTTGTTTATTTTGTTCGCCTAAAAGTTACAACATTTATGAATTCATTCTGAAAGATTTTAAACAGGAAAATTTCCTATACAATTGTTAAGAAATTAATTCAAAATTTTATTTCGGATTTTTAAATAAATATTCGTGCGGATTTAAATAATATTTTAATAAAATAAAACTTTTACTCTTTTAAAATTGTGTTATTATTTTTCCTACGGGGAGTGGAGGAGTAAAAATTCAACAAATTCACATTGACAATCAGCAGCAGTTGTTGAATCATAAGCGAAATTCAATTAATCGAATTTGAAGTGAACAAATAATATGTAATATTTAATGGGGAGGGGCGAATGAGTCATCATTTCACAATCAGTGAAAAAAAATCACGGGATTCATCTTTTGGGGCTGAGAAGAATTACCCACTCACTGTTCATTCATTCATCAATTGAAACAAAAAAGTCAACAGAAAAAGTCCTGCTTTAAAAAAATAATAGAACAAAAGACGTTTTGGCCCTTCGGGGCATAAAAAATAATGTTTTTTTGAAAAATTTAAATATAAAGAATTTAATTGTTTCGAAAAATTAAATTTGGTATAAATTTTTTGAAAGGAATATAAAGTTATTTATTTGAAATTTTCTATATTTTTCACTATTTTTGATAAAATTTTCATAGATTATTTAAATTTTAAATTTAAAAATAATACAAAGAATTCCCAAAATGTCTTTTTATTACAATTTATGTGTACACTCTAACACAATGCCAAAAAAAATATCAAAATAAATATCCAAAATTCATCAAGTGAAACAAAAAAGTCGAACAGATAAAACCCTGCTTTTAAAAAAGATATAACAAAAAACCCATCTTGACCTCCTTTGGGGCTTCAAGCTAAAAAGGACATTTTTTGACAGTCCAAAATAGGAAAAATAATTGTCTCATAAAATTAATTCGGATGAATTTTTTTTAAGTAAGAAAAAAATATTTTCACTATTTTTATTAAATTTTTAATTAAAAAACAATTTTTCAAAAAAAATTCGTAAAATGAAAAACTTTTTCGGTTTTTATTATTACAATTATGTGCATATTAAAATAAATACTCCAAAATGTTCACAATTAAATAAAATCATAAAAATATAAAAAAAACAAAATAATTTTTCTTCATGCCTTCTTTCATTTCCATTCTTTCGAATTCCTCTCCTTCACTGATGGCTACCTTTATGCGCCGTGAACTGTGCCGAAGTGCTTGGCCCTTCCCCCACGTCCTCCTCATTTACTTCCAACACCCGCTTCCTCTCATTTCCACACATGCTAAGTGCATTTGCTTTATGATTATTAGGGCTGGGATTTTTATGTTTTAACATTTTTTTTTTGCGGCTTAGTTATGGCGAGAGAAGCCCAAAAAACGTATTTTCTCCGAACAATTTTTGTTTTAGAGCGACTTATAAAAACATAAAAACACATATTTTGGCGTTTTGGCACATAAAAACATATAGCACATATTTGGGCTATTTTGGATTTTTTAGCACATATTTTGGCATTTTTGAAAAAAATCGTAAGAAAAATACAAGAAAATCTGAAAATGCACCCTAAAAATTGACTACTTTACGTTTCTTAAGCATTTAGAAAATTTCTTTATATATTTAAATGCCTAAAGCAGGCAAATCAAACGCTGTGTTAAATCGTCACTGGATTTCAAAGTTCCCGGAAGGAACTTATTCAACTGATGGAAAAATTAATCCGGGACTTTACAAATTGATTGATATCGCCAAAATTTTGACTGGCGGTCGGGCGAAAATTGATAAAGACTGATATTAAATATGATTTTTTTGCGTAAATACACTTGGTTTTTTCAATTTTTAGCACAAATTTTTGCATTTTTTAACACATATTTAGGCCTTTTTTTTTGGTTTTTGCACATATTTTGGGGTTTTTTAGCACATATTTTATTACATATTTCAGGATTTTTAGCACATAAAAATTCCAGCCCTAATGATTATAGGTTCTATTGTACCCGTTCTGACCTTCTGCGGTGGCCATGAAGCGCTCAGTAGTGCTGCTCCCACGGACACGACATCTTCATAATGTATCGCCAGTTGCCGGTAGTCCACTTCATTGAAGGAATTGAACCGCTGGCAGAGTGTGACCAACTATTTGGTGAGGCACATGTTTTAATTTTTACATTTTTGCTTAAAACAAAAATTTGATGGAAAGCGATGTTTCATCCATTTTAGCTCTATTTGAGTTTTCCTTGCTTTTTATTAAATGCAAATGTTTAACGCAATATCGATTGCTCACCGCAGAGTCAAACCGATGCTTCGCCATTTTGCTGCGCAGGGATCCATCTCCTTGATTGGTTTGCTGTCCGGCAGCATAGACGAAGATGAATGTGTTGTTCGTGTCGTTATCGAAGTAGTCGCGCCAGACTGGCACTTTGTCCAATACAGCTTCCTGCTGCTCCCACGCCCTGTTTTCGGTTGCCCATCCACCCTACTCCTCTTCCTGCGTTGCCCTCCATCTTCCTTCTTTTCCTCGCGGGGTGTGAAGCTGGTGGGGTACCGTATCGGCCAGGGTCGACAGTGCCTCACCGGTGGATCATTCCAAACCCGGTGTTATTGTTTGTTTGGGGGCGGGGTGTGAAGCTGGTGGGGTACCGTATCGGCCAGGGTCGACAGTGCCTCACCGGTGGACATCCCAAACCCGTTCACTTATGTTCGGGAGTGCTGGATTGCGGCAAGCTGACCCTTCGGCACTCTGACCTTTACCTGATAACAAGCAAAGAATTGGAAGTGTGTTTAAAGGTCATTTGCTGTACAGACCTTCCAGCGGGATTCTTGAAGGTAATCGAGCCCGGGCTTTCGCTCACGGCTGGTCTCCAGCCAATAGTTCGGTCGCAAGGCCACCGGCTCAGGATTGCCCTGGCCATATTTGCCTAAGGCGATGGTGGTCACCGTCTTTCCCCCGGGTTGGAGAAAGGTCGAAGTGGTGCCGATGTCAGCCTCAAAATTCCGTTTGCTCTTGGGCGTCAAAATATGCCAGTATTCGCCGCTGGTGCCCTTCATGCTCTAAAAACGCAATTTTTCTGGCACACAGACATTTTCCTGGCAATTATACCTCGACAAAAGCAAAAATGCTCATCCTTACATCCAAAACATCAGAATGTCTCGGATGGTTGCAGAGCAGGCCGCAAAAGCCAGGACTATACACACGTTTCATATCTGCCGACAGATTGCAAAAATAGAATTGGTCTTCTACTTTTCGTTTTTGCGTGCGCTCGTCACGGAGTAGTTGCTGCTCCTGAATGCCGTTTTGTCCCATTTTTTTATATGCTCTTTTCTGTCCTTAATAGGTGCTTAAGGCGCTTTTCTAAGCTAATTTAAACTTTTCTAAAAATCACACTTCTCTAAGTATACGCGTCCCCAAGCTTTTGATCAGACTCACTAAGACTTAGTCCAATGGAAAACTTTCTAACAGAATAATTTTTCTGTGCTCTTTTCTGTCTTTAATAGGTGCTTAAGGCGCTTTTCTAAGATAATATTTTAAATCTTTCGGGGGGCGGTACAGTTTCGGGGGGTGGTACAGAAAACCTAAGCCAAACCTAAGCCTTTTTGTTTGACTTCTTTACATTCCAAAAACACGTTAATAGGTAAAATTTTGGGGCGCTGAGTACGAATTCGGCACTCTTTTGGCCAATTCACAATCACGAACCCGAATTAAGGCTTTTTTCGCAAAGTTTCTTTGTTTTCAAAATTAATAATTTTTTCTTAGAAAATTTTATGAAAAACAAATTTTAAAAAACTTTCCAGCAATTTTTTTCAAAATTTAACGATGAATTACTGCTTGAAAAATCGCTGGAAATTTTTTAAAATTTTACTGAATTAAATTGCTAGGGATGAACCCAACTCATCCATGCACAACTCATCCATGACCGCATAATGAAAAAAAATGCCACGACTAAGACTACACCGCACAATCAAAAAATGCCACGACCGAGACCACATAATGAAAAATGCCACGACTAAGACTATATAACCAAAAAATGCCAAGGCTACGACTCGTATCGTGCTATGGATGAGTTGGGTATGTATGATTTGGATATGGATGAGTTGGGTATGGATGAGTTGGGTTTGGATGAGTTGGACGAAAGACAAAAAAATTCCCTGAATTTTTTTTTGAAAGATTGTGTTTACCCATTAGACAATATTCCTGGCCTTTTTAATTGTCGCTGATCACGAATATGGCATCTGTATTTTGTTCAATTCCTATTCATAACCCGAAATCGAACAAAGTTTTTTCGGAATTCGGCTGTTTGCTCAAAATGAAGTTAGGGGCTCGGAATTTGTTGAAAAGTGGCAGATTCGTGATCAGCGATATCTGTACAGATATGAACATAAAAAAGAATTTTGAATTTTCGACTTTTTGTTCAATTCCTATTCATAACCCGAAATAGTCTAAATGAGTGTCATATTCGTCATCAGCGACCCTGAAAACTCACGTAAGCATGTTTTCACGACTTTTTAGAACAAAAAATTTTTTCCGAAAAAGGGGGGCGTCGGCAGTATTACCAAAAATCAATGAGAGGCTATTTACAAATAGCACCAAATTTTTTTATTCACTTACCCCCAGCGTTCCTCCACCTTACTGTTGGCGAAAACGTTGCCGAGGAATGCGCCTCTCGCGCAATTGCCCGCTTCCATCTCGTAGACGGCGTCAAGAATGCGGGCAATTGGAGTCCACGCTCAGCCAGTAGAACAGCCACTCTTAAAGGAGCCAAAATTAATATAAAATTTAAAAATGTATAAAATTATAATTCAAAAGAGTCATGAATAAATTTTCCGAAATTCCAATGTAATTGGAATGCATTAGTAGAAAAATTTGACTAAAACAACGAACAAATAGTTAGTTATTTGAAATTGGGAAGGTTGGATCGTATGGTGACTCTATCTGTTAATTAATTGTGCCTAAAAACTCACCGTCGCCTGCTGACCATTCTTGCGTGAAGAACAGCACCGGCGGGTAAGCAGAAGATGCGAAGCTTCCATTGAAAAAAAAATTGCAGAGAAAAGTTTCTAAAATGAATAAAAATTGGGAGTCAATTGGGTAATAGTGTAAATCAGGGATGGCATTCGAGGCCACAAAAAATTTCGGAAACCGGAATTCCGTGCCATCCCTGGTGTAAATGGTGCCGTAACTGGAAAATGCGTCTCTGAGACAAACATTTTAAAATAAAGTTTTGTAAGTGTACTGGAGTAAAAGTAAAAGGGCTCTACTCCAATTTACGCTTCCAATCAATGTTTACGCGTCCAATGAGTGACCACCCTCACTTTTTTATATCACAACTTTTTTCTTTCTTCGTCAATCCAAACATTTTTGGTATCATTCAAAAGCTTAAAGTTTAGGGAATTTATAAATACAATAAAAGAACAAATACTTGCATTAAGAAAAAATTGTAATGAGAAAACCCGAAATTTGCAATTTTTTGCGTATATTCAAGAATAATTTTTTGTCTGTTGCCTTTGTCCCAGAATTTTGCTATACAAAAACTTCCCTAAACTTTAAGCTTTTGATTGATACCAAAAATGTATCGATTGACCAAGTAAGGAAAAAGTTATGATTTAAAAAAATGAGTATGGTCATTGATTGGACGCGTAAACTGGAATAGAGCCAGTAAAAATAAAAGTCCCTGGGGCTCTATTTCAAGAAATATTGTCTTATATATTACATGCACAAAGCTTAGTCAATCACACCGAACATAATTTGACCACCTGAATGGCCCTGGTCAATTGCAAGTTAACCTTAATTGTCAAAAAATATTAAATAAATTGAAATTTATTTTTATTTTTACTACCGGTACCGGTTTTTCTAATAAACCGGCCGGTATTGGAAATATTAATTTTTTGGTGAAAATTTGTTAAGAATTCGGGCGAAAATTTCCAAAAAAAAATATTTCATGGCATTTATCTGCTGAGCTCCGGAGCCTTCCTTCCTCAAATAAACTTTTTTTTTTTATTAAATAATTTTTAAAGCAATTATGCTTTGTAAAATTTTTCACCATTTTGTAAATTTTTTCAATGTAAAAATTTAAATTTCCTAACTTCCGATTGAAAATCCTGTCTTGATCCCGACTTCTCGGGCCCCGGCACTTTTTTGTTACAGCTTTTCTGGCCCCGACTTTTCGGTCCCGGCTTCAAGACGGTCCCGACTTTTCGGAGCCGGTTTTTCGGATCCCAGTTTTTCTGGCTCCGTCTTTTCTTGCCCTGGCTTTTCAGTGCCCGGTAAGTCCCATTTCGAGTTTTTCTCAAAAATTTCCGGCCAGTTGTTACTCAAATAATCAAATTCTTAATTTCGTTTTTGTACATAAAAAAATTCGGTACTTATGTATTATCTGTGTCCAGATTAAAAAAAAATTTTTTTTTTGAGAATAAACTTATTATAGGTTTTCGGGGTCGGGAAAACCGATTCTTGCATCTGTTTTGACCCAATTCGAACCCCGAACCCGGATTCGAACAAAAAAGTCAAATTCCATTTTTTAACAAAATTCACATTTTATAGCCTCTCCAGTGATTCTTTTCATGTGTTCTAATAATTAGTTTATTTTATCATGCCATAGCCATTATTTTTAAAAAATGTTAAGTGATTTTTTGTATAAAATGTGAATTTTGTTAAAAAATGGATTTTGACTTTTTTGTTCGAATCCGGGTTCGGGGTTCGAATTGGGTCAAAACAGATGCAAGAATCGATTTTCCCGACCCCGAAAACCTTACTGGTGAAGGTGAACTTAGATCTCACGTGCGCGGAAATGAGCAAAATGATCAGTGAAAACAAAAAAATGTTGGAAAAAATTCATTGCGGTGAAAAATACAAGCCATTTGAATGAATATTAATCATTTTTCATTGCATATAATAAAAATTTTAAATGTCCTTGGATTTCATGAATTTTCCCCATTATGTCCTTGCAAATCGGCATACCCGTCCTTGGAAGCCGACCCTGGACGATACGAGCCCTGGATAATACATAGTACCAAAAATTCTTACCCCAACAAATTGGTTTTAAAAAAAACACCTATGACCAAACGTTCAGACTCCATTCGCTTTAGATCGGTAAAAAATTCCATATCATTTGTCGGAATTCGATCAATGTTGCTCTTAATGGCACGTGAAGCGGAGATGCATTTTTGGCCTGAAATTTTTCCTATTTTTTAGGCAACGCGACCGCGCTTCGCGGTGACTTTTTGCGCGTTTCCCGACTGCCTCAAAACCCGTGACCGCGCCATTTTTCGGTCCGCGCCCCATCCCCTGGTTAGACGATGAAAATATTTTCCAAAAATTTCACTTTTAAGGTGACCAATGTACAGTTTGTACAATGGAATTTCGTACAATTTTTTTAAATTTCTAATAAATATAGAATTCTTTTCTCAAAAATCAAAATTATTTTTTTCTGTAGAAAGTTTTCTGCAAATTTCAAATGCTCCAAATTTTTTAATAAATTTTTTAAGTTTTTCTAAAATCATTCCATTTTTCAAGAGACAAATTCGAAGTTTTAATTGAAAAAATTGTACGAAACTCTACTGTATGAACTGCCATGGCACTGCTATAGGATCTGCCTAAGAAAAATTTATTTTATTTAAAAATGAAATTTATATGAAAATTATTCAGCGGAGCTGAAATATTTTTCTTGGTATGCACCAATTTTTCTAAGAAATTGTAGAATAAAACCCACATTTTACTTTTACCTATTTTAGTACATATTTTGGAATTTTGGCACCCAATTTTTTTAAAAACTCCAACCAAATTTCCAATCTGTATTAGCCAATCTCCCTTTTGATTGATCAGGAAATGATCAAACACAATGGACACACGAAGCTGTGCCCATTTTTTGCGGAAGAGCACAAAACAAATTGCTTCAAAAAGCAATTCATTAGGGAGACGAAAATTTATTTGCATTTTAAGGAAAAATGATTTCATTTGTTTTCTAAACACAGCGGCCCAATTTTGGGCTCTCAGTGCAAATAGGTTTATTATTTATTTAGTAATCAGAACGCCAAAACTTTGCAAAACTTAAAATTTTTTGGGGATTTTCCCTTGTAAAAATAGAAGAGCCGATCTCGAGTTAAAAACTAGACAGCTAAAAAATAAACCGTGATTCGATAGAGGGGGTCAAAATATGGGCCTATGCAAAATTTTAATAAAATTGGTCAATAGGAAAAATTTTTTTTCAAGGACAAAGTTTTTTCTTTTTCTCTCATTTGGGCGTACTATTTCCTTGTCTCTAACATATAAAATAACACATGAATCATTTATTTGCCAATAAACAATTTTTTTAAACTTTTGACTAACTTAGAAATATTCTTCAGAATTTTCCCTTCAAAATGAGCATAAAATAATTTTATTTGTTCTAGTATTGACCAAGTTATAAGCTAAAAAATTTCAATAAAATCAGCAGTAAAAAATAGTGTAACTCTTTGTATTTGAAATTTTTTTCTTTTGGCGTTCTGTAATTAATTATCTTTTATTTGTTTGCTTTAAAAAATTGAATTTTATACACAAACACAAGGAGGAATTGAACCTGACCCCCTCTTTTTGTTGACTAACTCACAGACCACTAAGACGAAAAAACCAACTTAATTGTACTTGGAGCCCAAAATTGGGCCGCTGTGTTTATGCGAAATTGTTGGAGGAATATTTAATAGTGAACCAACGGAGAGAGTAAAAGCGATTGAACACATTTTTGTATTTAGGACAATGAACAAAGGGGGGGGGGGAAACAGGGACCCACGCGTTTCGGCGCTGGCGTTTCGGCGCCGGTGTTTCGGCGCTGGCGTTTCGGCGCCAGCTCGTTTTTCCACTTAAGCTTTTTTTTTTGGCATCCAAATCCAACAATCTTGGTATCATTCGAAAGCTCTTATCATGCTCTATTAGCCTTACAAAAAGCGGATAGATTTTCAAGCCTGTAAAAAATTTTATTAAGAAAAAACTTCAAAAATTTCGACTTTTCGAAATTTTCATGTATAACTTTTTTGGTAATTGTCTAATCGCGAAGCAATCGCTTAGAAAAAGCTTCTAAACATGTTAAGCTTTCGAATTATATCAACAATGTTGGATTTGGATTAGATAGAAAAAAGTTATAGCCAAAAACATGCTGGGGCCGAAACGCCAGCGCCGAAACGCCAGCGCCGAGACGCCGGCGCCGAAACGCCGGCGCCGAAACGCCAGCGCCGAAACGCCAGCGCCGAAACGCCGGCGCCGAAACGCCAGCGCCGAAACGCAGTGGACCCGGAAAACATGCCAATCGGCAGAAGAAATGTGCTTGAACAAATATTTATTTGTTGTAATCTCTGCCCATGAAAACAAAACAAAGAAAAACAGACACAGAGTAAAGGGAAATAGTGCTAAAATGAATAAAAAAATATTCCAAAATCCTTTTCCTAATTTGAATCGTGATGCGCCATTTGCGCCGCACAGCAAAAATGGACATTTGCGCCGCTCAGCAAGGTCGACACTTGCGCCTCGTCATTTGCGCCGCGACATTTGCGCCGCCTAGCAAAAATAATATTTTTCATTTCAATTTCACTAATATAAATACGATTTACTAAAAACCAATGATAAAAATAACGAAGTGAAAAATTTCAAAAAATCACTACTTAAAGATAAACATTAATTTTTTTATTTTTGATCATTAAAAATCTTAACATTGATTAGGTTCATCAAAGATATGAAAAATGAACAAGAATAACAACTAAACAGACTGACACTGTTTGAATTAGTCCTACTCACAGGTTTTGGACCGCCCACGGCTCAAAAAATAGTTGGAATTGATGAGTAGGGGGGGGGGCGTTAGGTTTTTAGTTATTTTTTCTGCGGCTTTTAATTCAATGAGTTCGAAAATTTTTCATTTAATGCACTCCCCCCCCCCCTCTATGTTTTCTGTAAGAAAAACAGACTATTTTTTGCTTTTTATTCAAAAAAGATGAAATTTATGTATGTATTTTGTCATTAAAATTGTTGAAAAGTTATTTATATCGATTTTAATTTAGCGCTTGGAGCGAAAAAACTTTTCAAAATAATTGTAAATAGCAAAAAAGGGTTGGAAAAGCATTTTGAAGATGGCCAATTTTTTAAGACTGTCTAAGAAAACTTAAGAGTTTTGACAAATCTCTAAATTTTATCGCTCCAATTTTCAGTCTTCTCTTGTGGGTCGGGCCGGCCGGCCGGCATCATCATCCTCCGCCAATACTCGTCATCTCCATCCATGGGTTCAGCGCAACATTGTTCGCACTGACAATTTTGAGGTGAGTGAAGACAATACCCAAAAACTGATTCCCTTATTAAATTGCGATTCCGATCCCCAAACAGCAGCGTTTAAATTCCTATCTCACCCCACCCCCGGGAATGCGAATTATTATAGCGCATAATTTATTTACAACAGGCCAATGCAATAATAATAGCGCACAAAATACAATTACAATAACGGAACAGCGCCACTGCTCGCGTACCCCGACCTAGGCCGATCGGCACCGGGCAGCATTGCTATTCCTACACATTTAACAATCACACCCCGCCTCCACCTTCCCCTCATCACCCCATCACAAAATCCGCTCCCCCTCATCCTTTGCCTCGGGTTGCTTGGCGTGAAACAGAACTTGATGGCCTCGGTGAATGACGTGACGAAGTGGGTGTCAAACCGCTCCATTCAGGGTCAGGTGTCCTGTGATCACACATCGTGGTCGAATTTTGGCGCCCTTTGCCATTGAGACGTAGGCAATGCCCCGGCCAGGCCTCCAGAAGGTCCAGCCTTGTTGTTGCCTTTCTTTAAAATTAATTATGTTTATTTTGATCAACTAAATGGAAATTTTAGGTGTCTATGCTCATCGAAAGGAGGAACGCGATGAACGGAGTGTTTCAGCAATTTGGGTCAACAACACCCAACACCGATGGAACAGTGCAAGAAGCATACGATGAACGCTTTGAGGATTTCGGTTTTTTTGGGGGGGGGCAGAGTGGGCAGGCTCGTATCCAGAGAGGGGGAAGGGGTCACGTGCACCCTCCCCCGAAAATAAAAATTTCAAAAACTGCTAATATTTTCAGCAAAAGTGCTATTTTTTCCTTAAAAATTTCGTGTGCGGAGGGGCCTTGGGCGGGGGGGGGGGTACGTACCCCCCCCTGGGACCGTCCCTGTCTGAGTGGTCAGCCAATTTTTTAAAATTTCCAAATTGAAAAAGCAATTTAAACTAACCGCCGCTGCCACAACATTCAAATGCAAATGCGCTTTGTCCAAGTAGTTGTTGCGCTGTTCGCGCATGATCACTTTGGCGGCGCCGTACGCATTTTTAAGTGAATCCGTTGCGTGTATGTCCAGGTAGCCGCCACCGGCAGTGACAAATGTCGTTCCCTTCGACGAGTTGGTGTAGAACGGGTCGGCTAACACCACTTCGAAGAACACTATGCCGCCATTGCTTCCAGTTCTTGACAGGCCGACGGACACGCCAACCATCGGAACATCATAAATGATGCCGTTGTCTCCAGGTGCCATTGACTATAATTTAGCAAAAAAAAAAAACATACAATTTATCTCATTTTTTGCTTACCTACCCCAATTTTAAAAGGCTTGCAAACAAATTTTATATAATTTTGCGCATATTCAATTTATTTGACAAAATTAAAAAAATTTCTTTTGTAAGTTCGTAGGAAAATTTTGTATTTTTTTCAATGGTTTAAATTTGTCCTTTGAGGAACCGGGTGGGGGGCGTGATTTTCTTTACTTTGTAAATGCTAAATGCATGACTCCTTTGTCCATGCATGGCCCGTACCTGGACATGATACTTTTGCTTTTGGCTACATATACACTTTTTTCAAAATTGACCATTTCAGGTAACGCAACTTGTTGCCGTTTCTCTCTGTGTTTGGCAGGAAGCACCAGCCGTTGTTGGTTTGCTCGGGGTGCACTTTACTTCCCCGACTCCCTAATTTTTTTGAAAAATTTCTAGCTTACATTTAGTTAATCAAAAAGAAAATCGTTAAAAATTTTTATGAAAAATTTCAAAATTTTTTTTTGAAAAACTAATTCAAGAATAATTTTTCGAGTTTTTAAATACTTCTTAAATGTTTTAAGGCTTTAAATTAGATAATTAAAAACAAATTTGAGCGAAGCCCAGGAGAAAATGTCCTGATCCGGTTTGCTGGTGGCTTTAGCCTGGCTTCGTGGTTCTTGTTTGTTAATGCCTCATGGGCTTCATGAGACCCACCAGGATGATTACTTTGTTCTGTATACGAGTCAGGGCTGAAACAGAACTTTTTTTCTAGAAAAGAGAGACCTCGTACTGACGAAGTCCACTCTCTCCTTTGTTTCCCTTCTGTATTTAATTAAAAAAATTTAGCGTCAGCCAATGGAGGAATTTTCGGCGAAACCGATGTGTGAGATGTCGTCAAGTTTGACCAAATTTGCCACTGACGGAACTCTACAAGCATTATGACATGCACAATATGTACGTTTATGGTAACGAGAAAATTTTCGTTATTGGTTGTGATTTTTTTACCGCGAAAAAAAGTAAGAAAAAAGCAATGGTGCAGGAAAAGAAAAAAAGCGGTAGCGTAAACAATATAAGCAAAACTTGGTGTTTAAGTGGACAATGGAGAGGGGGGGGGGGGGTCAATTGCGCACATGGGTCAATGCACTTACGCAAATGCGCTTTTATTAATTGAATTTAATTTGTTGAAGAATTTTTCGACGTTCATGGGTTGTCAACCACAAAAGAGACATCTGTTGTGTACCGGACGAGTCGCAGCCTCCTAAATGATCTGTTGTTCCAGAAAGGCGAAGCTGTTGTTGGTCAGTGCGGGAGGGATTGGACGGGTTAATAGTGCCATTGGAATTGAGGTGGGGTAGAAAAATTAATATTTTTAATTTTGGGGAGGGGTAGAACAACCCCCTCCCCGACGCTGCTACGCCCCTGGGCCGGTTCCAAAATTCGGTTCCAATTTCCGCCATTGTTTTTCACCGATGTGACATTGATGGCCGCCTGTCGTCTCCAATAAGAAATTTTTAAAATTTTCGGTATCGTAAAGGGGCCTGATCTCATAACGTATTTTCCAAATTTTTCCTGGTCAGTACCCAAGCTGTGTGCCATTTATTATTTATATTCAATTTATAAGACCAAAGACAAAATAAAAAAATGCATGTCAATCCGTCCATTTGGGTGATTACAGCCCTAAAGAGTAGAGACCGGACAAGAGGGTCGGTCGAACGGTTTCGGTTAAAAAACCGAAAAAAACCGAAACCGAAAAAAACCGAAAAAAAAACCGACCGGTCCGATCTCTACTAAAGAGGGCCGTTTGGGATAGGCAAGACATAAACAAAAAGAAAAAAACGATCAATTTAAAGGAAATTATTTTGTTTTAACAAAAAATTTTTCACTTACTCCCATTGCTCCTCCACATCGCCATCGGCAATGCTGCTTCCGAGGAATGTCTTCCTCGTTTCTTTCTCCACTTCCAGCTCGTACACGGCATCGATGCTGGCGATGCCGAATTTTGGCTCATCGCGGAGCCATTAGAACACCCAAAGACTGTCTAAACTCGAAAAAAGGAGTCAAATTAATAATCGGAACTTTGAACCACCCCGGCTACAAATAATTTCTGTTTTATGTGCCCATAACTCACCGTCACCGCTCCATTTTTGGGTGAAGAAAAGCATTGGATAAGCAGATGATGATGAAGTTGTCATTAAAAAAGTAAATAGCACAGAGAAAAGTTTCTAAAATGAATAATAATTGAGACAAATTGTAAAGGTTAAACATCAAAATTAGGGAACGTGGGAGGGTTGTATATCAAAAAAACTCGTAAACAGGATAATTAATCAGTTCATTCCTGCTCAAAATTAGCTGCACATTATAAAAATTATTTTTTAAAGCATTTTTTGTTTATTCAAAATATCAATAGCTTACACATTAAATAAAAAGCCTCTCAAATTTTGTTGGTTAAAACAATTTTTCAAGAAAACTGTTCAAATGGGTCTTGGTGGGAAAGAGTAATAAAAAAGCGTAATTATCATAATTATACAGCCAAATGAGCACAAATGGAATTGAATCTTAGACATTCACCAATGAAATGTTGGAGTTTATAACGAAATTAAATTTTTAGTTCCAACTAAAACTCTGGCAGCTGTAAATGAAACACTGTTGAGGAATGCTTTAAAGCTGGCAACAAATTTCGAATACTGTTATGCGAAATTTGTGGATATTTGAAGGTTTTTAAATTGGCATCGCCTTTAAATCAATCCCTTTTTGTGGGCATTTCTTGTACATGAAATATTTTGAATATTTTAAAAACCCATTTTTATATCATTTTTAGGCAGCATAACCGGGTGGCCGATCATTTCGTCACTGATCGTTTCGTCACTGTTCAGTTCGTCACTGATCATTTCGTCACTGAGAAAATTTTTTAAAAAAAGTTTGGCACATTGCCTTAAAAACAACAAAAATTCTTTAAAAACAAACGTGCTAGCAAAAATAAACAAATAAATTTGTTGATTATGAGATTTGAAAGGGTTTCTCTGAAATAAAAGAGACCAATATAGCTTCTCATTTAATTCCACTTCCAAAGGTGCTTATTTCTAAAATTTATTTATTTTTTCGCCATAATACATTAAGAGCATAATGGTACAAGGGGTCGGGTCCGGCTCGTTTTCGTACGAGTACAAGTTTTTGGCTATAACTTTTTTATTTGTCAACCAAATCCAACATTGTTTATATCATTCGATAGCCCTAAGTGTTCTCTATTAGCTTCAAAATTTCAAAAAATTTTGTTAAGGTTCAAAAAAGTTATGACCAGAATTTTGCAGGCTAATAGAGCATATGAAGGCCTCTCGAATGATATCAAGATCGTTGGATTTGGTTGCTGCTCGAGACCATTTTGGAGAAGAGAAGACTTTAAAAGACAATCTACCAAACAATTTTAAAAATTTTCTCAGTGACGAAATGATCAGTGACGAACTGAACAGTGACGAAACGATCAGTGACGAAATGATAGGGAGCCGCATAACCGAAAAGTAACAAAAATATAGAAAATTTTAAATAAATAGTTTTTTGAAAAAATTCATACTCAATTTAATTTTTTGAAACAATTTTTTTTTTGTAAAATTTAAAAAAAAAATAATTTTAGGCCCGAAGGGCCAAAACGACTTTTGTTCTATTGTTTTTTTAAAGCAGGGTCCTTTTTCCGTTTCAATTGATGAATGAATGAACAGCGAGTGGGTAATTCTACTCAGCCCAAAAAATGAATCCCGTGATTTTTTTTCACTGATTGTGAAATGATGACTCATCCGCCACTCCCCCTTAAATATTACATATTTGTTATTTGTTAACTTTAAATTCAATTAATTGAATTTCACTTATGATTCAACAACTGCTGCTCTGCTGATTATCAATGTGAATTTGTTGAATTTTTACTCCTCCACTCCCCGTAGGAAAAATAATAACACAATTTTAAAAGTAAAATTTTATTTTTTTTTTCAAATAATTGTTAATTCGCACGAATATTTATTTAAAAATACCAAAATTTTTAAATTTAATTGCTTAACAATTGTATATAAAATTTTCCTGTTTAAAATCTTTCAGAATGAATTGATAAATGTTGTAACTTTTATGCGAAAAAAAAGAGAAAAAAATGAAGTAACTGATAATTTGAATTTGTGAGCATTATATTTTTTTGGCGTTAAGAATTTCCTTTTCAAAAAACAACAAAAATGGGCAAAAACGAAGGGGGGCGGAAGTTTGGGCACCAGAAATTTGGGCACCGGGAAGTTTGGGCACTAAATTTAGGATTTAAAAAATAAAATTATTTTTAATTGTCTATAAATTGCAACCATCTAATTTAAAAGCATAGTAAATTTAATCAAGTTACGAATAGAAAGTTTTTTTAACGAATATTCACTCGATTAAGCATGCTATTTTGCTAAACTGATTACCATTCATTCTATAAAATGCCTTACATATGTATGTATTATTTGTATCATTACAAGGCTCAGTATGTTCAAGATTTAAAATTTATAAATTTAAATAGTATTAGACGGGTCTCTTGTCATTTCGGGCCCAACTAAGCCGGTATTCAGGGTCTAAGTCCATAACCAGTACATGTTTAATTCTACGTTTAAACAACCGTAAGAATTGACTAAATAATAAGAATGCCAGGTTTCCATATAAAAACTTTTTAATTTTCAAGAACATAGAAATTTTTGAGCACAAGGGTTGTTAAATTTACTAAATTTTAATGATTTATATAACATTTTATATATTTATATTGTTTTATTTTTTTGAAATCCCTCCCTCTGGTGCCCAAACTTCCCGGTGCCCAAATTTCTGGTGCCCAAACTTCCCAGTGCCCAAACTTCATGTCGCCTATGTAAATGCATTAATTAATCAAAACAAATAAAAAACAAAACCAAATATTACATTTTTCAAATCATTTTTTCACGCAAAACAATTACAAAACGCCACGCCAATTCAAACCCTGACACACACACGGTAGAGGTCAACTCCGTCTGGCCAACTCCGTCTTGGGGCCAACTCCGTCTTGCACGGTCAATTCAACTCATTAATTGTAATTGATCCTCATTTTTGTGCCAATTTCAGCTGCACGGTTCTCGCAAATCGATGTGCGAAAAACTGATGGCCAAGGGCGAGCGAATTTCGATCAGAATTTATCCGTTTGCTTGTTGGTTGATCTGCTTCGAAGACTTTCTGCCGACAGAGTGCGTTTTATGAAGTTGAGAGGGATTACTGCTGATCAGATCATAAGCCAAACTTTTTGATTAGAGAAGTGATCTGAGCTATCAGAGAATTTGAAATTGATCAGAAAAGTGCTCCCAACATTCTCTGATCTTCGAACCCCTCGAAAATGAAAAAATAAATTAATTTTTTTTTGTTGAAAATTCAGGCAAAATTTCCGCCGCTTTGAAGTGCTCGTGTTCCAATCGCCGATTGTACGAATTATGCTCGAAATTTTGAAAATCACCGTGTTCATGGTGTTTTGTTTTTTAATTTTGCTGCTATGATTTCCATGTTTATTGGCTCCTACGGCTCTTACGTAATTGTGCCCCTCGGCGCTTCGCTGTTGCACGAATAGCGGCACGTCTCACAATTTTTCAAATGAAATATGGAAAAAATTCGACGAATTTTTTTTCAGTTTTTTGCTGCTTTTCCGTATCGTCGACTTCTGCCAACTGTTTTGATCCGTGCAAAAGTTTGTCGGCGACTTCTTCGGCATTCTCGACATGGTGCCGACCATAGCGCATGATCCCGCCAAATTGCCCTCTTCGGCGGTGGCACAATGTGAGCAGCGGTGAAAAGTGGCACAAATTATTTGTTGGCACTTTTAAATTCCCATTCATTTCTCCTCACAGTTTACATTTGCTTTTTGCTCTGTGTCGAGATGCTTTTCGTCTCTTTGTTGGCCACCTTTTGCTTCCAACCGTCGCGCTGTGCCTTTTTTGACAAGCATCGGAAACGGAATGCCATGGACAATGCCGACGGGGAATGTGCCGAAGACGGATGCGTCAGCGATGTTGAAGCCGGAAGTGGTGCCGAGGACGGGGATGAACTGTTGGATGACGACGGCGTTAATCAACAGCAGCACTTGAGAAGTGATGAATCAGAGTGATAAGAAAATGTTATGATCGGGGAAAAGTGATCGAAATTTCGTTTTGTTTGTTTTTTTCGCCAAATTTATTCATAAATAAAAAGACGGCTCTAATCCAGTTTATGCGTCAATCGACTTTTGTGGGGTCGGGGTCACTTTGGCGCGGGCCATTTTGGCGCCGCGGACTTTAAAGTGTCATAACTTTTTTCTTATCCAACCAAATAAAATAATCTTGATACCATTAAATAGGCCTAAATGTTCTTTATTAGCCTGCAAAATATTAGAAAAATACATTCGGTTTGACAAAAGTTATAGCGTGCGGCGCCAAAATGGCCAGAAAAAGTCAGTTTTTTAGGTTTTTTGGCCATAACTTTTTGCGTATCAATTAATTTTTTTGAAATTTTGCAGGCTATTAGGGACTATCAAGCGCTTTAACACCATAAATTGGAAAATTTGGATGAGAGGATAAATCCTCAGATCTGGCAGCCCTGCATTTAAACCAGAGCTGTGATATCTGAGGATTTTTCCTCATTTTGTGATCTTTTAGAGGGTCAAAGAGGATTTTTTTTTTGGAACTGAGGATTTGCGGATTTTTGTGGTCTTTTGATAAAAAAGTGACAAAATATATAATTGATGTGTTATACTGTTTGCAGCTGCACCCTGTGGCTTTTGCTTTAGCCAATATACATATTATGTGAACGTCGTTTTGCGTTTCTCAACCAAAGTGACAACATATTCGTTTAAAGTGACAACTGCACTTTATTTTCATATTAGCCGTCAGATTAGAGTAGAGCGGGACCGGGACCAAAACACGGACAACTGAGTACAACTGAGTACCGAGGTCCCGGTTTTGACCGGGACCGGGACCAGTCCCGGGTTTTTTCCCGGTTTTCCCAGCCAAAAATTCCCGTTTTTTCAACCCGAAAAGGTCCCGGTCCCGGGTTTGCCCAAAATTCCCGGTCCCGCTCTACTCTACGTCAGATCCATACTTTAGCGTCTGAACAGGTAAAGCCACACATTCTCTACCATTATGAATTTTCAAATCTTCTTTCCTTGACAATTCTTGGTCGTAAAATGCGTCTGAATTCGCAACATTTGGCCATCATATGCATGTTCTGTTCTCCTTTTCAAATACGTGTTTACGTTGTAATCAGGGCTGCACGCAACTGGATTTGCAATTACGGAAATCCGTAATTACGGCGATTTTCTCAGTTACGGAAATCCGTAATTACGGGGGTCCAAAAACCCCGTAATTTCCCGTAATCCGCAATCCGTAATTTTTAAAAATCAATTTTTGTCAGAATTTTAGAAAAAAATTTTTAAATAGTGATTAATAAAAATCAAAAAACTGATTTTCTTGATGGAGTTTCTTCATTTTTTATTTAAATTTTACAAATAATTTATAATTTTGTGTCTGATCAAATCATTCTTTTTGAATTTATGGGTTGATTTTTGAAAATTTTTTGAAAGTCTGATCATTATAATCGGATTTATGTATATGTATATAATTATTTCAACATTTTAATAGCCAGAAAAAAATTACGGGGGGGGGGGAATCCGAAGAATTTTTTTTGGTAAAATTTATTTAGTGTTTTTAAAAAAAGTTCAGCGCCGGACAGCAAAAACAGGAATTGTAACCATTTTTAGCCAAAAAAAGACTACTTTTTGCCATTTTGTAGTCAAAATTTAAAAAAATAAGGTAAAATCGAGTAAATCGTGGTCCGGCGGTGCCGATAGGTGCCGCCGGGCAAATTTTTTTTTAAATTTTAATGATTTTATTAAGAAAAATCGACAAAAAAATTTAAAAGTCCCAATTTTTCCTGTAAAAATTTTTAATTTTTCATTTCGGGCGGGGGGGGGGGAATTCCTCCCCTCACCTGGCTAAGGTTTTATGAATTTTAATAAAATGCGTGAATAATAGGTGTGACAAAAAGTTTTTTATAAAAATAATCTTACAAGAAATCGTCTCGAAAAAATAATCCAAAAGTCAAATTACGGATCAAAATTACGGAAAAATCCCAAAAATCCGTAACCCGTAATCCGTAACTCCCAAAACCCCGTAATTTCCGTAATCCGTAATCCGTAATTGCGTGCAGCCCTGGTTGTAATACACAAACATAAAAAAAAATAATTTTCAAAAATTTGACAAATGTAAACCCTCAAAATTTGTACAAAAATCAAAATTCACAAGCAATAAAAAATACTGTAATTGTTAAAGTCAATTGAATTTTCAAATATTAAAATAAAAACACATTAAATTTTAAGTCTCCAAAGCATTAGAAGCCATTAATTTATTCAATTGTTAATAAATAAAAGCATGAAATTGTTGTTTTTGATGGAAAATTAGTTAATTTTTACACTAATCATCCGCCGGTGGCAACAAGCAGTATTTGGCGCTGAGATTGAGCGCACGCTTGGATAGAACTTTAAAAATAAAATATTAAATTCTTAACATTAGTATTAGAGACCGGACAAGAGGGTCGGTCGAACGGTTTCGGTTAAAAACCGAAAAAAAACCGAAACCGAAAAAAACCGAAAAACTCAAAAAATTCTCGGTCGAACGGTTTCGGTTAAAAAACCGAAAAAA